>CABFPE010000018.1:483554-496790 GCA_900660155.1 Hofstenia miamia | reverse complement strand
GTAACATAGGTGCACTTTCGTGACTGGCACAAAGACCCTAGAATGGATCCCGTGATGGATTCCAGCCACTACTAGACACAACTCGCCTAGCTGTACATTTTACTAAATAATCAAACCAGATAAAGTAGAAATGAAAATTAAATAAACTCCGAAGAATTTATTGTTCATCAAAATTATGGTTGAATCAAAGCTATTTATAAAATTTCTACAAAAGTACCTGCTGATTTTAAATTTCAAATGATTCGTCTGCCAATATGGCTGTTCATACGTAAGCATTAGTTTGCTCAATTTAATTTGTCAATTATTTCTTGATCGGCTAACAAGTTTTCTTATTTTGAACAATATTAAATCTTAGTTGCATTTTACAAAAATAACTAAAGTTCATTAACTAAATTTTTTACAATTAATTTCAATTAATAATCATTCGACGTTATTCAGCTTTAGTTGCTTTTTTGGATGATGCTACATTAATTATTTTCACAAATGTGCATTACAGGTTCTCTTTTTCATGTCTTTTCATTTCCTGTTTGAGTATCTGTTGTATGTTTTCATTCTTCATTACTTTGACTATTTCCTTGGTATCTACAATTTTTCTTTTTATGATCTTTCTGGTCATTAACCAAGGCTGTGTTTGAACCTGTCTCAGCTGTGTTTCTGATGTAGCACCCCACATATATTTTCTCATGGGTTCATAAAATATTGCTATTTCTTTTGGTGCTATTCCCCTTATGTTTGCCATTGCTACTGTCAATGTCCTTCCCATCAGGCTCTTGTTTACTATTATTCTGCTTATCAACTTTTTGATTTCTTGCATCAGCTTTTTAGTCTTGTCCAGAGATGTCAGCTTCTCAACATGTCCCTTGACTAACCAGTTTTTTGTTTTAGTGTTTATCAGGGACATTGCTATCTCATATTTTTTGCTCTTGTTAATCTGTGTTGCCCTGCTCTTGAAATCAGTAATCATAGATCTTGCTCCTGCATTGTAAATATTGCTAACAGCCATGCAGATGTTCTGAATCTAATTTCCAGGGCATTCATTTCTTTGAATATCATGTTTTTAAAGTCCTTATTTGAGTTCAGCTTGTATGCTCTGTTTATCTCTTTTAGTGCTACTTCTATTGTTTTATGGTATGTTTTGGACAGAGTTTCTATATCTATTTCAGGCCACTCTTTGTTTTCTTTTGCACTTTCATTTCTTTCCATATCTCTTGTATTCATTTGATGTGCTCTTGTCTCTGTGTTAGGCTGCACTTGATAAATAATGTATTGGCTTTTTTCATGCCCTCTGTGTTTGTTGTGCTTCAATGGTTTTTATCTGCTTGAATAGTTCTATTGCAATGCAGGGATCCACCATTAGTCTGCAGTAAGCTACACAATAGTCTATTTGTAGGTCAAGATGTATTAACTCTGCTATCTTGGTTTCTGTTATTTTTTCCCATAGGAATATGTTTTCCACTCACATTTGTAGATTGGCCAAAAATGCTGGCAGTTCTGTGAGGGTTGTTCTTGTGATGATTACTATCTGTATATCTTGGACTCTCGCCATTCTAAGTGTTTGATCTAGTTGTTTCTCTAAATTTTTGTTGTATTCTTTTTCCTTGAGAATGTGAATAATCATTAAGTTGTCCTTATCAATATTGATCTCTGGTATTTTTTCTGTTTTTTCTATATACACTATGATTCCTTGAACTGTTTCAAGTGTGAAGTTTTTGTCAAATGTTACATGCACTGTGCTGCACATCTTGTTCAGTTCTCTCAGGTAGCTTATTATCATATTGCATCTAGCATGATGGGTAGATTGCTGCCCTCTGTTTTTGCTACTTTTCTTATGTGGGCTTTTGTTTCAAGTGACAGCTTCTTGTATGCTTTGTTCCTCATTCTTAGAGTTCCCATGAAATAGGGGTGCAGAGTTTCTCCATCTATTTTCAACATTCTTTGTTCTCTTTCTTTTGAGCATACTGTTCTATCTGATGTAGTCTCTGAGAAGGCATGTAGCTGAGTAATCCCTAATTGTTTACTGGTGCTCAGCTCACCATCCAGTGAGTCCATGCTGATGGTTTTACTGAATTGCCCTCAAATTGGCTTACAGTTGACTCTTTCAGCAATTGACCAGCTGTGGGTTCCATAGATACATCAGCCTCAAATCACTTTCATATACATATGGTTCTTTGCCCACTTACACCTTCCCCAGGAACTCCAATGGTCACACTGCCCTCAAATTGGCAAGGTGGACTGGAAGGCAGGTTGAGCTGCCTTGTGCCAGTTCTCTGCATGCCTTCAAATTGGCTTTGAAGATCTCTGGGGTTTTCAAGGGTTCTCTGCTTGCACTTGAATTGGTGGTGCAGATCTCCAGTGGGAGAGGCATTATGTCTTTTCATCTCCCTGCCCTTGAATCAGTGTTGGGGCTACTCAGATGCCTTCTCACTCTGCGCCTTCAATTAGTCAGTGGTTCATTTCCTGGAATAGATTACTTTCAAATTGTGGCCCTTTATCTGTGGTTATTGTCTCCATGAGTCCAAACTTCAAGATCCATTCCTTCATTACTATTTCTGTGGTTGTTTCTGCCATCATGTTCTTCATCAGGATCATTCTTGCATACTTGGTGAAGTTATCTACCATTACTAGTAAGTGTTGATACCTCTCTTCATCTTTTGACAGCATTTCTAGAACTATGTGCACAATTTCTCTAGCAGTGCCCTCTGCTTTGGAAAATGCTGTTTTTTGTTAAGGACACATGTTACACACTTATTGATTATCTCTTCTGTGAATTTTCTTACTGCTTTTGGGATAAATCTTGCATTGAAAGTGCTCTCTATTTGCATAATGCCTAGATGGCTTTTTTGTGATTTTTTCCTTTTAGATCTCACTTGTAATATTTCAGTATTGCAATCCTGTTATTCTGTGATTCCACATATAGGAGTCCATTTTTATTTCTTTTCCATTTATACCTTTTGTAATAGCTCACTGTTAATTTTGATAATTTTATACTTGGTTCTTGTAGCTTTCTTATGATCTCATTCAGTATAACATCATCTTTCTGTTTTGCTATGATCTCATATTCTGATATCTCTTCCTTTATCAAAATTGGTGACACTGCTTGTCCTTTCTTATCAATGTTTATTTCAGGCAGTTCTTTGTACTCTGCATGCAGTAGTAATTGAAACTGCTTTTTCTCACTGTCTTCTTTGGCTGCGTCTCTTTGGTACTCTGGGAGTGCAGTCCAAAAATCTGCATTAGTATGCAATGTCCCTCTTTGGTGTTCAATGGTAAAAGTGAATTCATTTAGGTACTTGATCCATCTCAATACTATCCCTGACTTATCTCCCAAGAACTTTTTTAGCCATGCCAGGCTGCTGTTGTCTGTGCAGACTCTAAATTCTCATCTGATTAAGAAGTGCCTGAATTTTTTGATGCTTTTGATCAGGGTGAGCATCTCTAGCTTTGTTGATCCATAGTTTTCCTCACTTGGCTTCAGTTTATGGCTAAAAAACTGTACTGGCACCTTCTTGTTGTTCTTCATTCATCTGAGTGTTGCTCCAATTGCTACATTGCTAGCATTGCAATCCAGAATGAATGTTTCATTGTAGTCAGGCGTATTTAGTGATGGTAGCTTTGCTAATTCCTCCTTTATTTTGTCTAGTTCTTCATGCTCCTGCCAAGTCTATATAAAGGGCACTGACTTTCTCATTAGCTGCATCATCTTGGTAGTTTTTCCCACAATGTTGGGTATGAATGTTCCATAGTAATTAAAAAATCCCATTATCCTCTGTATGTCTTTTTTGTTATTTGGCTTCTCTATTTTCTGGATCATGTTTCTTGCATTATCTTTCATGCATATTTGCCCTTTCTCAATCACTTGTCCTAAGAATATAATCTTCTCTTTTAGTATGCCACATTTGTTGCTGTTAATTTGTAAGCCTACTTTTTCTAGGATTATTAGTGTCATTTCCAGCTTCTCTAGATGCTCTTCTATAGTGTCACTTGTTACAATGATGTCATCAATATATGCATTCATGCCTTCTTCCATTTTGTGTTTCTTGTTCTTCAATACTTTTGTTATATATCTCTGGAACATTGCAGGTGCATTACATAAGCTGAAAGCCATGTATATCCATTCATACAACCTGTATGGTGTAATAAATGCTGTTTTTTCAATGTCTTCTTCTTCTATTTTGACTTCCCAATATGCTTTGCATAGATCTATTGATGTAAAATATTTGTGCTTACTTGCTTTGTACAGCACATCTTCTATTCTGGGAAGTTGGTAAAAGTCCTTTTTTGTTAATTCATTCAGTTTTCAGAAGTCTATACATAATCTGTAATTGTCTCCTTGTTTTATGAACACCATTGGTGCCACATATGGACTTTCACTAGGTCAGATTATTTTGTTGTCAATTAGTTCATTGAGTATTCTGTTGTATTCCTCCTTCATCTGCTCTGGTACTCATCTCACCAGCAGTTTTATTAGCTTGTTTGTAGTTGTAATTATCTTGTGTGTTTACCTATTGCCTATCTGTAGTTGAATGTTCATTTATGTCTCTCTAGCACCTCTTTGAATTGTTGTAATTGTGTTTCATTTAGATGTTGGTATTCCTCAACTAGCAAATCTGGTGTTCTATATTGATCTTCTCCATTTGCTTTCATCCCTCTGCCCTTGAATCAGCTGTGGGGAGTACTTGCTACATTGATGGTTTTTGTCCACTTGCCCTCAAGTTGGCAGTGTGGAGTACCTCCTGTTTTCATTTGTAAGTCCTCAAATCAACCATACAAACTACTCTGCTCATTAATCCCTTCCATTGTTTTTCAGATGGCTTTGATGCTAGATTTAACATACTTTCCAAATATTCTCACGTTAGTTTTCTTCATGTTGTGGAGTTTAGTATCAGTATTCTTCCTTTTCCCTTTTTTATAGTGCACACACTTGAGGGCATTGAAATTCTTTTTGAATTGATTCCTTTATTATCATAGATCATTATATCTGCTGTGATTTCCTCTTCTGTTTTGATTTTGTGCATTCTCCATTGATATGGCTGCAGCTTTATGTCCTCTTCCAATTCAAATACTATTATTGATAGCTTGCCTTCTTGTTCTTCAATTTTGATTTCTTCTTCTTTTACTATAATTGTTCTATTGGAGTAGTTTATCATGCATCCATTTTTGGTTAAATAATATCACCTCATATAGTAGCAAGTTGTTGTGAGTGTCTATTACTACTAGTGATTGCTTGAAGGTTGTGTTCACTATCCTGATCTCTACTGCATTTAGCTTGCCTTTTGTATCTATGTATTCTCCAGATGCATTGATTAATCTTTTATTCAATCATTCTAGGTCCTCTCATTTAAGTCCTAGTTTTATTGCACATTCATTTTTTACTATTGACATTGCCACTCCTGTATCAATTGTTGCCTTTGTCAGTATTCCATTTATTGTTATCATTATCATATTAATATTTTTCAAGTTTGTCATAATCATTATTGGTGTTTGGTTTTTGAGGGTCAGCACTTGAGCTAGTTTTCTGATTTTTCCTCAGTTTGGGGATCTTCTAACAATTCTGATTTGGATTTGATTACATCCTCATCTTTGTAGTATGCTTCCTCCTCTCTGATCATGTTAATTTGTTTTCTGCACTCGTCTTTTCTGTGCCCCTTCTTTCCACAGTTGTAGCACTTTATGTCTCTTTCTCTGACTTTCTTTGGCTTTCCCTCTTTACTTTTTATATTGATGAATTTCTCCATCTTATTTTCCTTATAAGGTTTGGTGTTTGCTGTCTGTGTCTTGTAACTGTTTCACCATTCTATTGGTTTTTCCTTGTTCCATACTGCTTTTTCATAGATGTGGGTGTTATTTTCAATTGTTGCCTGTATATCTACAGCCTTCCTGATCATCTTTTCCAATTTATCATCCACATTGCACTTGATCTCAAATTGTGCTATAATGTTTTCTGGCATTCCCTTGCAGATGTGGGAGAATGTAGCATCTGCTACCAAGCATTGATGTAGGTTAAATGATTCTTTTAAATGATTATTGCCTTCACTACACAGGTAGGGATGTACACATATTAGCTAATTACTGTGTATATTTCTGTTATCTTCACCTAACTGAAATCACCAAATACTCTTTAAGTACTTCACCATTATAGCTCTTCTCCATGATTGGTATGAATGTGGCCTCTGGCTGACTCTGATCTCTGCATAGCCTCACTTGTAGTTCCATTGTTGAATTCAGTGGCTTCCAGCCTCAGCTCAACGAAGTTCTTATGTGTTCCCTATCCTAACTTGGTGCAGTTCTCAATGCTAGTTGTAACTGACTTAAACTCAATTTGTAGTGTGTATTTATGTCACTTTGCAACCTTGCAATGTCACTAGCTACTTAATAATTATTATTTAGCCATTACTGAAAACTATTGGCTTTAAATAATTTAATAAAGATAAGTTACATAATAACTTGTAGCTTCCTACCTAACATAATACATGCTCAGTCTATTTATCAGTCTATTATAGGTCACCTAAATCTATAAGATAAAATATGTATAACCTACAGTAGGCTATCCAGCCCTTTTCTGCTGATGTTAATTATTAGCTACATTTAAATGATCAAATCAATAGCCAGCTAAATTGTGAACATCTCCTATTTGTACCCTAACATAAATGCAGGTTCATGGTTTGGATCAAGGACCCTCGAGTCACTCCTGATCAGGGTTTTTGAATACTTGGAATGGTAAGAACTCGAACTCGAATAAGCTTGCAAAACTCAATTGGAAAAACTCGGAAAAGAAAGCATCAAAACTCGAACTCGAACTCATTCAAAAATCCACTCGAAAATAGCATAAAAATTAAATTTCTTTAAATATCAATTTTCTTACCAATCACAAAAACTCTTTTTAGCTTAGAATTATTGTAAAATAAATGTTTTTACCCTAAAAAACTCGGAATTAGAAAAAAACTCAATTGAACTCGAAATTTCATTTAAAAAATTACTTGAACTCGAACTCGAAACGTAAAAACTCGAACTCGACTCAAAAACCCTGCTCCTGATATGTTCCCAAACCACTACTACTGCATTTACTATTTAGCTTGACTTCTGTATAAATAAGCAAACTGATATAAAATCTAAAGATAAGATTTTCAAAGAATTTACTTCAACAATTTCCAAAATGATCTCTCACCTATTTATAGTGAAATTTTCAAAAAGTACCTGTTGTTCAAAATTCAAATTTGTTTGTCTGCCAAAATGGCTAAAAATAATGGAAGTGAATTCACCCCCTTCATTTGGTCAAAATTCAATGGCAAGTACTAATTTGCTATGTTATTACTTGGTTGCATTTACAAAGATAATCTGATAATTAAACTTAAATTGTTTTCTAATTAATAATCATAATTTGATCTTAGTTTCAACTAATCATCTGATCTTCTTTCTTCATTAGCAGCATTATGCTTTGGATTATGCTAAAAGAAGAGGTCATATTTCAAATATTTGTTTCCCCTGGAGCTAAGTGTTACCAATCATTCTACCTGCTGGATGTAGTTTCATATATCATCTGTCTTTCTCATCTTTGTTGAGTTCAATATAATTTGGTATTGGTTTTTAAACATTCATTTTTGTATTACTCTACAAAATCTCCAATCAATAATTTGTAATCCCGTTTCATATCAGTGTCTAGAAGTAAATAGTGTTGGGATGCTGCTCCTGCTAGGTGCAGTGGGAATCTCGCAGCTGCAGCTTGTTGGCTCACTTTCCTCTCTACCATTGTCATTTCAAACATTTGCAGCCATTCAAAGAATGTTGGATTATAACTGTTGACCTTTCCATTGAATACCAGCAGGGTTGCCTTGCATGGTATTGTATCATTATAACTGTTCTCTGGTAGCATCAAGCTCTCATAGGTTGGTCTCCTTTGTATGTTTATGTTTTCATTTATTGTAAGCTGGTTGGTTACTGCTTTTGTGATTTCATCAATGATTTTTTTCTTTTCCTGTTCCTCTTCCTCTTCTGCGTCTCTTAATTGTTTTTTAAAATTGTTGGGTGATGCTTAGAGGCTTCTTTCTCTCAATTGCTCAACTGTTATTTCATGTATTTGTATTACCCTCCAATTTTCCTCTTTGTTTCTCTGTATTGTTCTTAGTTTATGTCTCAATTCTTATAGCTCTCATGCTTGTTTTTCGTGATTCTCATCTCTGCCCAATTCTGTTAGTCTAAGTTTATCTTTGAGTTGTTCTAGTTCTTGGGCTTGTATATCATTGTCTAGAATTAGCTGTCTATTCTCATCTTCTAGTTGTCAGTATATCTTTTGCAATTTTTCATTCTGTTCTTGGAAACATTTGTTTGATTGTGCTAGTTGAGTTGTTAGTGCTTTGATAACCCTTTGGAAATTTTCACTTTGATTTTCTAGGTGGTTATCCATTTCTATTTTCAACTCACTCAATGCATTTTCATTCTCCTGTTCTAGTTTCGCCCTTCTTTGCAGTAGTACAGATTTCATCGAGCACAGATGGTTTTTGCTCAGCTCTTGACATGAAATTTCTCTCAAAGATTTATGAAAAGTTTGAAGGTTTTGAAGAATTTCGAAGTGAACATGAATCTACAAGTAAAACTAAACTCTCTAATCTATTTTTTGCTTTAACCGCGAAGAACTTATGCAAGTCCACAAAGTACTGTTTGGTAAATACAAGGAAAATCCTACCTGTGAGAGAAGCAGTAGTCCATTCCCGTTCCAGTCTGCTGTTGAACATCAAAAGAAAGCTAAACAGCTAGATGAAGAAACAAAAGCTTTATTTCTTGGGACTTCAAGGCTAAAACACTTAAGGCCACGTCATCTTTTGGGCGAGAAGAAGACAGCTGTTCATTCCTATAAAGGGACATCAATCACAGAAATGTCTAATCTAATTAAAACTTATCCTGAAAATACTAATATCGACACTGTAGTTTTATCTGTTGGGGTAAAGGATTGTACTAAAAACATACCAACACAAGAAATTGAAGAAAACTTTAAAAATCTTGTCCATGATTGCCAGCTAAAGTTAAAAAAAGTCAAGGACATAAAGGTCATTAACTGTGTCCCACTTCGAGAAGATGATCCAAGTAATGTGCGCATAAATGAACATATAAAAGAATTGAATAATTTTTACCAAAGTCAACAATATTCAATAATAGATGCTGCCAAATTTTTTAAAGATGGAGGATATGCACGTGATGGGAAACATTTTAATCGATATGGTTTATCATTGTTGGCTGGTACAATTAAAAAACATTTCAATATTACTAAACAGACTACAAACCAATCTAAACAACGAAGATTAAACAACAGTAAATTCAATCGTAATCTTATTGCTGAAATCGTGAGTAAAGTCTTAAAGTCTTTATGAACCGATTGTAAGTTATTTCTATTTGTATTATTAAACCTCTGTACATATAGTTACCAGCTAAGAAAAATTTTACTTGCACATGATGTTGAAACAAATCCAGGTCCTGTAATTGATTCCTCTGAATTTTTTGCAACTTGTATGCCACATATCCAAAACAACCTAAAAGTAGTAGTTATTAATGCCCATGATTTACGGAATTCTTACCAAAATTTTAAGCTATGGACTAATAATCTTGGAGATAATGCCATTTATTGCCTGACAGAAACGTGGTTTCAGAATAGTGACGATGTCGATATTTGGAATCCTAACCCTTCAAAGTTTTCAATATTTCATCAGAATAGGAAACTGGGACAAGGAGGGGGACTGCTTACTATAATGCCTAAGTATTTTAATGCAAAGCAAATAAACGATCAACAATTCCAGCACGATGTATTTGAGAGTATGTGGATATACTCTAGTGAGTATGAGCTTCTGATTAATGTATCTTACTGCCCCCATAAGCAATTCCAAAAAGATTTTATTGAGTTCAAGTATAATGAAATTAACCATCTACCCAAGTATGACCTTATCATTATGTGCGGTGATTATAACACTAACTACTTTGAAAAGAAACAAGCATACCTAATTAACAACTTCGCAAATGATTGTAACCTTTGCATTACCAATAAAAAACTGCCAACACGTGAATACCTAAGCAGTGCAACACTAATAGACTACCTGTTAACAAATGACGCTGAACGCTTTGAAATACACCTAACAACATGTAATTTTTCAGATCATCATGCCATTATTGCCATTGATCAGAAAGTGAATTTTCCATCTCCATCAAGGAAGATCATACTAAAAAGATCACTCAAGAAATTTAACAAGGACCTATTTCTCAATGATTTAAGTTTAATTGATTGGGACTATATTTATACAATATCTAATGTTGATGAAATGCTTGAATTCTATCTAGACTCAATTGAATACATCCTCGATATCCATGCCCCCTTAAAGTACATGAATGTATTCATAAAAAAGTTTAATTATGTTGAGTTAGAAAAAGCTAATCGCAACATGAAGGAAGCCCTTACAAGGTGGCAGCAGGAGCATAAAGATATAGACTTCAAGCGTTATAAGTTACTGAAATCTAGAATGAGATTACTTGAAAAGAGTAGTGTAGAAGCCGAATGTCAAAAAACCTTTGATAGTTTCAAGAATGAATCAGATAGATGGAACTATACTAATAAACTTTTTAGGAAAAGTGGAAGAAGCTGCAAAATTGCTCAAATTAAGCATAAAAACAAATTGTTAGGCGATTCTATAAGCATTGCAAGGTGTCTAAATAGTGAATTTTTGACGTTTGGAGAGTATTTAGGACTTACCATATATAGATAGTATTCATCAGCATAACGTGCAATTTTATTTTCAATTCATCTATGAGTATGAAGTAAAAAAGCACATAAACAGTATAAATGATAGAAAGTCAAAAGGACCGAGTAACATTCCAAATTTTATATTTAAGATAGCATTTCTGCATACTTTACCTTACCTAACGTTTATTTTGAACTATTGTATTAGACATTCGTATTTTCCTTTAAGACTTAAATATGCAGTTGTCACTCCAGTCTACAAGAGTCAAAACCCCTGCTTGGCAAAAAACTATCGGCCTATAGCTGTAACACACATTATTGCAAAAATTTTTGAAATAAACCTGTGGTCCCCAATTAAATAATCTTTGTCATAATAATATATTGAATAATAAACAATTTGGCTTTCGTGAAAGAGTTTCTGCTACAGATGCTTTACTCTTTGCAACTGAGAAATGGAAACAGGATCTCAATCAGAATAAAAATATAGCAGTGGTCTTTCTAGACATTGCAAAAGCGTTTGACAGTATGTCCCATAAATTGATGCTTAGAAAATTATGCAGATATGGGTTTAGTGAATGTGCAATTACATTGATTGAAAGTTTCCTCACTGATAGATACCAATGTGTTAAAATTGACAAACATTTTTCTGATTTTTCACTTATATGTCGCGGAATTCCTCAAGGATCGGTTCTTTGACGAACATTATTTAATATTTTTGTCAACGATTTAAAAGATTCTGTAAATCAATGCGAATTGATACAATATGCTGATGACGCATGCATATTTGTTAGTGATTCCATTAAACAAACTGCTGTAAGCAAATTAAGTTGTGAAATGCCTAATGTTATGAAGTGGTTTAACACTAAAACCTTAACATTAACAAAACAAAGTTTATTCTGCTGAAAAACAATAGTTCTTCAAAGGTAGTTCACAGTATTAATATTGATGGTAAGAAAATAGAGGAATCAATTACAGCCAAATACTTAGGTGTAGATATATAAATTTCAAGAATTTTCTTGAAACAAAAATTAGAAATGTTGCTATCTTTAACTCGAAACTAAAAATTGCAAAAAACTGTATTCCAACAAATTTTCTTATTAAATTCTTTAAGTCAAATATATATGGAATTCTAAGTTATGGTTCAATTCTTTGTGCTGGTGAGCATAAACTTGTTTGGAATCGTCTTACCAACATAACTAACTGGACCATTAATATAATTGCTGATATTCCCAGATATTCTCATGTTTCTCCTTACTATTTAAATTACAAAATTTTTCGGCCATTTAGCTATGTAAAATACCTTGCTACGCTATATTTTTTAGGAATTATATTTGGAAAAAACTTAATTTTTCCAAAGGAATGTGTAAATCAGAGTTTGCGTTATAATAATAGACGCAAAATGTTTCTAAAAACTCAGCGTATTAACAATACCTATGGAAAGTATACGTTTTTTAATGTAGCTGCCAATATATTTAATAATCTTCCGATTGACATTAGATCCTTAGACAATGCAAGTAGAAATGCTATACATATGTTTTTCTTAAATGAAAAAAGTACTTCTAAGGATTATTCATGTAACTTTAAAGTTCCTTAGCTGGTAACAAATTGAAAATCTGTACAACCAAAACCTTTTTGTTTTTATAGTTTATAGTGGATTAATAAATCGATTTAAAAGTAGTAGTAGTAGTAGTAGTAGTTTCGTACTGAGCGGTCGGTTTTTGCTGAGCTCCGCAAATGCAATTTTTGGAAAGAATTTTTAAAGATTATGATTCTTTGGATGAAGCAATGAACTCTTTTGAAACGTTGAGCAAAACCAAACTAGCTAATCTCTTTTATGATTTAACCAAAGACGACCTACTCGTATTATTTAAAAATCTCTATAATTTACATTTAAAGTAAAATCAACAAATAATTTCACTGTAAAGTGGCTACACAAATATGACAAATAGTATCAATAATTATTAAAATATGCACTAAAGTAAGGGATGAATTGATCCCTTCGCATAGACAAGTTTATTCTTTCCATTCCGAATTTACCAGAGTGAATGAGCTTCAGGGGAATTAAATGATGTAGATGATGGTTAGGGTGGAGAATCCTTGCGAAAAGTTTCGAACCCAGGTGAATACGACGATATTTTAGAATAATACGAGGTTGATTTAAGTCATTGACTATGGCCAGTGCGCGATTTACGATCGATTGGAGTTTTTCTTCAAGCAGCTCCGTTAATTTTATAAAGCATTGTGATGCGTAATCAAAAATGGAGATTATTGTACTGAGGCATATCGTGAATAAGAATTTTTTGTCAACTCTTGGTCTCATCTGTCTTAAGCAAAAAAGGTTTGCTGATGCCTTTTTGCTAATAATACGAATGTGATTTTTCCATTTAAGATCATCAGAAATAGTGATGCCCAGCAAGTGCTTAACATGCACTGTAGCCGGTAAAATGTGTTTTTTCTTACCAAATAACATCTACCAAGATTTACCGTCATAGATTTACCGTGTTTAGACTTGCCCAATT
>CABFPE010000018.1:431726-452972 GCA_900660155.1 Hofstenia miamia | reverse complement strand
TTATATATATATATATATATATATATATAATATATATATACATATATATATATCATTTTATATCTGATTGAGTTAAATTACCGAGATTGAAATAATGGATTATCATTATGTCAGGACTTATTTTAAGTTAGGGCTTAGTAGATCAAATAAATTTCGTAAGCTATTTTCTTTTAAATAATTTGATGATTATAGCAGAATAATAATATACTATGTTGCAAATGCACAGTCAGTCAGGTAGTGCAAAAAAATTCAAGAATTAAGTTTAGCAAATCAAGTTACTCATTTTTTTGAAAATCCACTTTCTAAGGATAGCATTGCGAAACTTAATTGTAAAAATTATGCTTTATGTTTACTGTTTGCATTAATTATACAAAAATTTTGCTTTAAAAATAGTAATACAATTATAAAACGTAATGCATTTATATCAACCATACTTTGTTAATCATTCTAATTTTATTATTTTTTTATTCTGATGTAAACATAGATAAAAGAAGTGGCCTTCTTCACCATTGGTCCCAAATCGATGATTTAATTACTAAAGTCCAATTGTATGAGTCAACATTGGAAAACTAATGGAAGAAAGCCCCAGGTATCCTCTAAGAAATACATACACTACTGGATTCGCCAACACTAACTTTTTTTATTAAACAGTTTAATTTTCTTATTACAAAGAAACATCATATAATATGCATTTTTCATTGCTTACTGCACAAATACTAAACAATTTACCATCTGCCTACCGTATGTTACGTAGATCAGAAAGTATTGTTTTACCTAGTGAGCGGATGATAAGGAAACTGTTATCGAGTGCCTTCCAAGACAATTTGGAAAATATCGTTGAGAAGATAGATCCCGATCATAGGATAATTAATATACTTTTTGATGATTAAATTGAAAGAACCAATGAGATTTGTTGGGGTATCATAGTTGGACATCCAAATGATAAAGAATAGGAACAATTTAAATCTGCCTTAGTTTATGAACTGATATGTCCTCATGGAGGCTCAAGATACATTTTATATCCTGTAGCAGGAATCAATGGAGAGCAGTTAAAGCACCGTTTGTTAAAAGTTTGTTATAGGGCTAAACAGAAAGGTGCAGTTCCAGTTGCATTGCTTTCTGATCATTGACAAATACTTATGCTTAAGTCCTTGATCATATACCTCTAGTACTGCTTCCAAGAAAAAGCAAATTTTTTATCATTACTTTTTCAAACTGATTTCATTTGCCATTTATATCGCCTTTTTTTCTGTTATTAATTGATTTATTCCAGATTAGACTTTGTAATTTTTTATGTTTTATAAGTATTTTTCCTTTAATAAACGCTCTAATGAGGAATTCCATATTTCAAAATAAAACTTTTCACCTTATTCATAGTGTTATTTACAAAATTATATGATCTCGGCCCATTGAGCTAATTACGTTAATTACCCTATTTAATCGAACAATTATCATTAATTGTCTATCTAATCAGGTAGAACATCAAAAAATATACTAAAAAATACTTTGAACGTACTTAAACGAAAATATACTATTTTGTATCTCGTTCATTGTGGACCCCACTTAGTAGTTAGGTTCTCACTTCTAAGCCCATTTAATGGGTGTGTCAAGTTCTTCTCTTAATGTGTGTCTGGATATAAATGACCCGGCAATATCAATACACTACAAGCAATATATATGTAAATATTTTTAACATGTATGGGCTAAATATTATGACTATTTTTGTCATCTGATTCTTTATCAGAAAACACATTATTCATAGTGGTAAATACAGGTATTGATACAACTAATGAAGCTATTCCTATTATGATATTACCTGAGGTGGTCTTTGGATGTAACAACCCCTATTTTTTACTTGGAAGAAATTTTCTGCTACAAAATAATAGGTTTAAAAAATATATGTTAAAAATATACAATTTCATTAATTGGATTTTAAGAAACTACTCTACAATATTTCGAAAAATGTTTAACTTTTTGATGACCCTAATGCATGTTTTTGGCATGATAGCAGATTTTGCTTTAAAGGTCGTTTACATATGCTTAATTTTGAAGTACAGCAAATACAATGAGGCAATTTGTTCCACATTTGACAGGTGGTGGCAGCATTTGATTTTATTAAAATCCTGTAGATGATTTTATTGGTTCGCATGTTCCAGCTGACATATTGATCAAAAAATGTTGTGCTTTTCCTAAGTTTGTGTCTATATTTGTACATGTTTATAGGATTAGGCATATAGAGAGTTGCATACCTTGGAGATAACATGCCAATTTCGTTTAACTTATTACCTGTTTCCTGTATGTTTATACAATGCATGTTAGCTATTGACCAGATAAATGCTTTGTTTATTCGTTCTGATTGTACAGATGAAATATTGTTTAGCAAAATGCATGCATATTGATAATGGCTGCCTACTAGTGCTTCTATCATGGTCTTATTTCTGACTACTTGTCGTATTTAGTGAAGATGTTGAATGCCTGATACGATTTTATTAGTTTTCTGATCAATGAAGGCTTTATATGTTAGTGTGCTATCGATTTCAAATCCCAAGTATTTCACAGATTGTGCTGGCATTATTGCAGGAGTTTCCTTCCTTGTATTTAGTTGGATGTTTTTGTCAAAGACTTCTCAGCATTGGGCGTGAAAAGTATAAACAGCCTTTTCTGTATGTTCATTGTTAATTTATTAATCTTAAAGTACTTTTTCAAACTTTCATAATTTTCCACTAAGTGCCTAGTTGCAATAATTGGGCTAGTGTGGTATTTACCAAACATATATTGTCTGTATATTGTATTATATTGCAATTTACATATTTACAGACATCATTAACATACAGATTAAAGAGGATGGGGCCCAACACATTTCTTTGGGGAACTCCTTTTGTTGTACTAGTGCAATCTAAGAATGTGTTTTATTTTTACCCTTTGCTTCCTTCCACTTAAAAAGCTGTTTATCATTGTTCTTGCTAGATAAATAAATCCGTATTTTTCTAAATTTTTATGAAGTATTTGGAAATCTATGCTATCTAGAGCCTTGCTGAGATCTAGCAAAGCCATGCTGCTACTTACTCCTTTATTCAAATTGAATTGGTTCATTCTGTGGGATTGAGTAAAACATCAAACCTGTTATATCTTTGTCGAAAACCAAGCTTCTAACATACTAGAATGTCCTGCTCATTTAAGTATTGGTTTATTTGCTTACATACAATCTTCTCAAAAAAATTTTACAAACGGGTTTTCGCAAGTCAATAGGTCTCATTTCTTGAAAGCCGGCGTTATATCCACTTTCTTAAGTGATTCTGGAAAACACGAACGAATTATGTATTACGAAATTGTAAGCAAAAGTAAGTGGCTCAAAAAATTTGTGGATATTTTTTTAAGGAAACCTAGTATGCTACAACTGCCACTTGAAATGTTAGGGTCCAAGTTTGCCACTGTATGTGCTACCTCAATTTCATTAATGTATCTGAATGTGCAAGTAGGCATTAGAGGCTTAATCATACATTCATAAGGAAGTGCTTCGCTTTGATATATTCCTAGGTCTTTGAACGTTAGATTTAACTCATTAGCAATTGCTTTTCTATTAGTTAATCTCTGGTTTTTAGCATTAATTTTAATGTTACTAGAAATCCCTTTTTATTGTAGGTACTTTCTTAACAATTTAGTCTGATCCCATTTTTCATGGAAGTGTTAAGCGTTTGAATAGTGCTGGGTGATTTTCAGACAGAGCAATTCTGGGTTTAGACTTTTAAAATAGCTGATGTTTGCTTGAGATCAATCTAGCTGCAGGTTCTTCGAAGCTTTCCTTTTCTCTGTTTCTGATTTGCTAATATGTGTACATTTAGTTTTATTCTGTTCCCCAATTTTAATATTTATATTTGAATGGGGCTATTTTGTTCAGGCAGTTTACAATTGTACACAATATAAATTTTATCATTTCATTACAAGCATTTAATGTATAAATGTTCTCCCATGAAATATTTTTCAATATGCTATTGAAAGAGTTTTTATCAAATGCTCTGAAGCTACATGTACGTGCGGAAACCCCTTTTCTCTTTTTAGTATAACCAGCATTATCTAAGATATAAACACACAAATTATGATCTGAAAATTAGTTGAATACATATGTAGAGTAGCTTGAGTGGTCCAAATTCGTCAGGAAGTAGTCAATCAGATTTCTATCACTTGTTGGAATCTCTTCATTCACAATGCTTAATTGAGTTAGTTCACATAGGTGATCTGTGTGTGGATTCAAAAATTGATAGGTAGTTGATATTGAAGTCGCTTTAGACAAAGACGCTCTCATCTAATTGTATTGCGCTTTAGACTACTAGTACTTTATAATCAATAAATTTTTTGCTGTACTGTTTTTTTGCAGAGTAGCGAGCCTTGTTGTTAATCTTGAATTTTTGCAATTTCAAACCACATACTTTTTAATATTTCATGGCTTTGCTCCAGACTCTTTAATCTTTTTGACTTTAGGAATTTAGGTAGTATGACCATAAGTCCTCCCCCTCGAGTTGCTCTGTTTTTGCAGAAACTTTTTATTAAAGTTGAAAATCTCAGTTTCTGTACTTAACCAAGTCTCTGTAAAGTCATATATAGTATTATAACCAAGCAACTAAAAAATCTCCTTTATGTGATTCCTATGTGCTACAAGGTTTCTGGTATTTCGATAAACTAGTATTAATTATCTTTAAGACTTCTTATCTTTCCAAGCTCACTGCTATCATATAATTGAGTGCCTGTATTGCATTCAATGTCACCTGCGATTAGTAGTAACGCTAGCAATATGATAGATTTTATTAAGTATAGAATATGGCGAAATATGCGACAATTTACAAGCAAGATTAAAAATAAGGTTTGCCATTTACATTGGACTTTACACTTTTCTAATGGCTGTAAATTACTAAGAAGCCAATTGCTACATATATAGCATTTTCATGCCCACAAGATGATGTAATTAGCATTATTAATACAACCAAAGTGTACCTTATGCTAAATTTAGAACTCTTAAACACAAGTTTGCTTTACTTTGATGTGAGGTTTTGTAAGGCTCTTTGTCAACTGTATACTTTTAGTTATTTTAGTAAACATTGCTTAACTTCTAGTATCTTCTTTAGCATTTGTGAGTGGCCAATCTCTAGCATTACTTTATCTGTAACACTTGGTAATTACAATTTCAAATTATCGAGGAATAGAAAAGGAGTTCTATGCCTGGGGTTATTTTGCCATCAGGGCCTTGCAATTACCATTTCTTAATTTAATAACTTTTTTCTGAAAATTTTTCAAATTCTAATTATTGGACTTATTGTTCCTCCAATGAATTTAAATTTCTACAATTACATGTACTAAAATAAATTATTGAATACAGGCTATAAATCATTTGGATGTTTGATAAATTGCATAATATTGGATTCACTAATATGAAACAGTATTGGTTCTGTTTATTAACTGTACAAAGCAGTAAGTATACTGAGGAAGTATTTCTGTTAACTATGTAATGAGTTATAAAAATAGTTTTTTATAAACTTTTTAAAACTCTATTTAATATTATTGCAAAAATTAACTTAATTGCTGCACTTTAATTCGCCTCGTCATGGAAGGGGAGGCTGCAGTCCCATAGTCTCCCCTTAAATCCACCATCAAAAAACACTTTAGCTATAATTCGTAAGGATTTCGAAATAGAGAGATTGCAGCAACGATGAATATTGCCGAAGTTATTTGTCATGTTAAGCAAACAAGATTTTAAGGATGTTATTGAAAATGGATATATGTTATGTTTAAACCTTAATTAAAATACTTGTAACTTTTGTACAAACATATGAATATGCACTATAATTAATACAAATTAAGTTACAAATTAAGCTAAGGTTATAAAAATAAAATAAAAATAAAAATAAAATAAAATTATAAAAAAATAAAATCACAAATACAATTATAATTTTTCCCACTTATTACCTCTTTTTGCATTTGAACTATGAACACTGTAATATTATTTGATGATAAAACAATAAAAAAAGCTCAAGTCTTGATTTAGTATGTAGTAATCCTCAAAGTGTGCAGTGATAAACATATATTTGTGCAGGTATAGGGTAGTGGCATTCTTTTAGCATGAAAATTACAAAATGGGCAAGTTCAAAAAGGCGAATACACTTGCAAATCTTACATAGAAAGTATAAAAAATTAGGGAGCATTAAATGCAATGCAAATGTGAAAATTTGTTTCATTGGAAAATATTTTCACAGCATGGATAGCCTTATTCCATGATATTTTTTGTTCTACTTAGGTGCACACAAAACTCATTCTATATGTGTTAGCAGGAAATATTAAATTATTTTCCAATTTTCAATTTAAAATTCCTGCGATTACTAAAATCATTCTTCCAAGTAAAGCTTTTTACATTTTGTGTTATTGGTGAATATATACTATTATAATGATCTCGAATCCTTGCGTTTAATTTGCTTGAATTTTTGGTTTATTCAGTTGAACAATGCAATAATACAATTGTGTATAACTCCCTCAAAATATTACTGTAATTTGTTTATTTATGATTGCTTTGTAGTAAAATTTTAATTTTGGGATGTTGTTTAAATTATAATGTGATATCTTCTGGCAGAATATAATAATAATAATAAATCAATTAGTGGAATACAGAACACTTTCATTATTTATAGAACTGCAATAGTTGATAGACAATTTGTCTATTCAGTACTTTTTGATAGACTTGCTGTCTGAATACACACTTAAGATATTCGATAACTGTTTAGGATTATTCATTGTGATCAACAGTGAATGAATAAAATATCAATCCTATTTCAGTAGGGTTTTCTGTCCCTTATAGCACCGGAGGGGTTGTTACACAACCTCTTGATAAAATCAATCCTATTCATTGCCAAACAGCGAACCTTTCCAGGATATAGCTTACATATGACTGAATACTGAAGAGAAAAAGAAATGAAATATTCGGCTGTTCAGACGTCTTAGGAATGCTTAAGTCATGAATTTGACCCTAGTACCAAGAAATTTGAAAAATGTATGTTCTCATAACAGAAGTGAGCTGAAATTTGGCAGGGACATAAATAGCATGTAGCGAAGTACAAAATATCAAATTTATACCAATTTATCATGGAATATATCAGAGTGAGAGGCAGGTCACTTTTTTGACCCACGTTCTGACCCATCTAACGAGTACCCACAGCACAAGCCGTCCTACACTGACCCGCAACCCAGCCTTATCAAAGAAAGATTACTAGTATAATATTCACAAAATATTGTAACAAAAGTATTAATAATAACATTTTATTCACAAATCACCAACTTGTCAACTTAGAGCACGTTTAGAACTTAAGTGATTGTGATGAAAAGATTTATTGATTTAATCATATTCGATCTCGACTTTTAAAGGCCCGGAAAATATTTTCATATGATAAAAGGAAATGTTCCTTACACATTACCCATTCACTTAAAGAAAAATCTATATATATATATATATATATATATCCAATATTCTTCCCCTTCTAATGTATGCCTTCCTGTTTAGTATCTTTTCACAATAACAACTATAAATGACCCACAACTCGCCTCGCGTGTCAGTCAGGTTGACCCATTTCTCAACTTGGAATATATGCCAAAAAATCATAAAATTAGTGCACTATTAATGATTCGTTTTCTTCACCTTAAACAGATTTCTTTCCTTAAACAGTTTTCCACATTTACAAAGAATTTTCTCCAAGCCTATTTCCAAATTTTAGAAAATCTTGGGGCATGGATCTATTGCGCAACATACTTTAATGCAATGTTGAAAATTTCTATTAAAGCTTATTGCTATGGCAGGCAAAGGTTGTTGAAAAGATTAACAAATTCTTTGAAAGTTTCGAATTTTTTAAAAAGATCTAAATTCTCTCCATACGTAGTGTTCATGTATTTAGAAGGTTTTGAGTCCCTGGAGACAACAATGAACTTTGACTGTTTCTTGATATGTGCAAATAAATTTCATCCCCACTAAGGCGTGCCAATTTAAAATCATTTATTCCAAGAATAGTTACAATAGTTCTAATAAATTTACAAAACTTTTTTTTAACAATAATATAAAATCTATATACACACACTAAATTTACTTCATTGGATTCTATTTTAATTTTTAATTTTATACATGGTTCTCTAAGCACTTCGCATATTATTTTTAATTTCTCTTTATTTTGTTCTTTAATGATCTCTTTTACATTATTTATATGATGTGTTTTCCTTAGGTTTTCAAAGTATGAACAAGAATTTATTAGGTGCACAGGATCATCTTTCTCCGTTTCACACAAAGGACATGGAGCACCATTCAATATGTTTTTTATAGGTTGTAAATATCCTATTAGAAATTTATATATGAGATTTGTATCAGCGGCAGTTAATAGCTGTTGTTTGAACATTTTCGATATTAGCTTCTTTGCATCGTCTGTTTCAACATTAAAATTAGTTCTTACATATTTTATTCTATCACTTTTGTAGTTTGATCTTAGCTATTCTATTTGTAATTTTGGTGGTATTGTAGGTCTTAAACATTAAACTTTCTTTTTTGAGATGCACTTCAAATTGTTTTTAAAGGTTGCGGTTGTCATATACTATTTTCTTAGATCTTAGCTGCACTTCCTGGCTGTTGTTCTCGTTTATATCTTTATAACTAAATAATCTTCTTTTCTTATATTGTCATCTTACTCTAATTTCAATTTTTTCCGATGTTACTTGTGGCACAATAGGCATTGATAAATAATAAATTCCTGTTATTCTCTTTCCAAATGTGATGTTATGTTTTCTTATGTTTTTAAGTAATTGTTTATAAAATGGTGTTAACATTTTTTCTTTTATTGTGTATCGACTGCCGCCTAGTGTGTAAATATAATCGTTGTTTGGTGATGCTCGCGAAAGTATATATGTTGCAGTTTTCTTTACGATTGTTTGGTTGTTGTCTATAAATTTACAGACGGCTTTGAGTTCTTGCATTGTTAGTGCTATATTTAAGTCTGGAAGATTGATTCCTCCCTCCTGGATGCTCATCTGAAGATAAGTAGCATTTACATTTTTCATTATTTTATTTTTAATATAATTATATATTTCATTTAAATCTAAGCTTAAATGTTTTGCCTGATATATTATTTTTGGATATATTATTGCTTTTATCACTTTTGACTTAACTGTGAACAAAAGTCGGTTTGATGCTAATATTGCTTTATATCTATTTATAACTTTTTATGTTCAGAATAAATTCACTTTTTATACAGGATAAATAAACTCTCAGTATTTCTAATTTGTCTATAATTTTAAATGGTGTTATTGGAATCATATTTAAGCTATATACTGTACATTTTTCTTCATTGAATTTTAATCCTGTCTCATTTGTAAAATAGGTAAGTATATCTAATATTGGATAGTGGTTTTTATTTGAGTTTATTATCATTATATCATCTGCATATGCAAGTACTTTTATTTCAGTTTCATTTATTTTAAATCCATTTATTTCAGTACTTTCATTTATCAGTCTTATTAGTAATTCTATAAATAGAATAAATAATGTTGCAGACATTGGGCATCCTTGTTTTACACCTGATTTAATTCTTATTGTCTCTGTTTGACTTCCATGTACTTCAATTCTGGTATATGCATTATGATATAATTTTAATATGTTATATTTAATTAATGATGGTATTTGTAGTTTTTCTATAATTTTGTATATTATTTTGTGATTTACAGAGTCAAAAGCTTTGGCTATGTCAAGTTGAATAACAGATAATTTAAAATTCTTTTTGTGTATATTCATATATGTCTCTCATTATTGCAATGTTGTTTTCTGGGGGTGGTATAATATGACTTATTGCTCTTTGAAGTTTCTTATTAACAATATTTGCTAGGATTTTTAAGTCAAAGTTAGTTAATTTTATAGGCCTATATGATATCTTGTTTTTAGGTCGACTTTTCTTATATATTAGAATGGTTTTTGATATATTATTACTTTTAGGAATGCTACCTTTCAGATTGTAAAGTGTCATTAATGGGCCTTTTAATTGGCGTTTCAACATTTTGTAAAGTTCTTTACTTAGACCATCTGGACCAGGACATCCTTTCAGACTAAGAATCGCTTCTTGAACATCTTCTGTAATATCTTCTTCTTCATCTTTTGAACTTTCTCCATCAATATTTGACCTTAGTGTGTTACATTCTACTTCTTTTTCTTCTCCCAACAATTTCTGATAATGGTTTTGTGTTATTTGTAGCATTTCTTCAATTTCAAATGTGTCTTCTAGTTTAGAAATGTTTCTTTCCGCTTTTTTCTGTTTGACTAGCTTATTTAGTGTAGTAAGATCTCCTAGGTGCATTTTTCCCATTTGTTCATTTATATCCATCATTCTACTTTTTGCTTCATTTATCTTCATTTTTTCCAATCTTTCTCTCATCCTCCCAGTGTCATCTATTACGGCTTGTTCTTCCAAAAATCTTATCTTTTCTTTACGTTTGTAGTTCTCTGACTTCTGCACAAAATTCAAAATTTCAATTAGTGTTCTCTTATATTCAGCCCATACCTTCCATGTTGGTGCGTTTTTTTCAAAGTATTCTCTAGTAAAACTTTGAATTAATCTTTTATTTTCCTCTAACTTTCTTGGAAATATATTTCTTCTTTAGACATGTTTTCTCTTCACTGAACAGCGAAGGTAGATGATCAGAAAGCCTCATGGCCAGTATTCTAAATTTGACACTAGATATATTAGTAAATATATGATCTATTCAAGCTTTTCCATGATTATCTACAATATGGGTAGGTCCTCTGTCTACATTTACTTCATACATATTACGTGAATTAATAATTTTTAGCAATTGAATCGCAATTTTCCTTCGTTTGTAGTTCATTGTATGGTGCCCACTCTCGTCTTCTTCAAGAAGGCAATTTGAATCACCTGAAATTATGAATTTACCATCACTACTTGCATTGACTTCTAATATATTTAGAGTTTCTTCAGCCACCTCAGGCTCTATATAGTAGTTAACTATTTTATATGCTTTATTATCATGTTCTATATTTATTACTAATATATGTGAGTTTATTTGATAACTTATAACCTTATAATTAAATTTATTTGCAAAAATTATCATTAGTCCTCCTTTACTCCAGTAGCTGGTACATGTAAATAATGATTACAGTAGGTAGTTAATGTGGAATGTACATTCCTATTGTTAACTAGTTTTGTCTCTTGCAGACATATTATATCTACTTTTTGGTTTAGAAGGAATTTTGTAAGTATTTTTTCAAGTTTAATGGTATTATTTATACCATTAGTTATATGATATTAATTTAGCCATTGATCTCTATGAAGCTTTTTACTTGGTGTTTGTGCTAGTGCCTTAGGTGTTCTCTTATTAAATTTAGCTGATGATTTACTCTGTTTCAATGAAGTTCTGTTGGCTGATTTGGATGGCCTTATTGTGGGTGAAGATTCCATATAAATTTCACCTTCACGTGACATCTCATTTGCTTCTTGAGGTGTTTTGTTATTACTGTTATTGGAATCAATTTTCTCTTTTCGAGGAATAGTTTTACATATTGCACTTTCTATAGTAATTTTACAATTTTCATCTGTATGGCCACTCCTCATGCATTTCTCACAAACAATCAGAGCAGGTACTTCAATGTTGAGTTAAAAAGTCTCCGTTAATGGAATTTCATTATCAATAATGTCTATGAAGTCCTTTATTGTTGCCTGTTCTTCTTTGCTGTATATTTTGAAAGCTACAAAAGATGACTCATCTGGAGCTCTTCTCAAATTGAATATTTCTAAGTCATATGCAAGGCATTAGCAAAATGGTTCAAGCCCATAAAGGATGGCATGTTATTTGACTTAAAGTTGAACACCTTTGGAAATACATTTGACATAGCTTTTTCATATGGCGTTTCTAGAATTGTCAAAATTGGAAGCAATGTATATTCTCCAAATTTGATTCCTATGTATTTTATTGTTTGTATTACTGAACGGAATTGTGGCTTTTCCACCATCTGCATTACTTTCAGCTTCTTCTCTTTAATGGTCTTATTAATGATGGAGAAACTCACCCCATTGGTTGGCAATGCATGTTCTCTTATGATAATCTCTTTCAGAGTGTTGAAGTTTTTCTTTATAGTTGGATAGAATTCGTTGGGTTGTTGCACCTTACAGGGGATTACAATGTGTATTGATTCAGAAATGATTTCATTAAAGTCAAAGTTCTTTGTTATGAGTGTTGAAAACTTAACTGGCTTGTTACTAGTAGTTGCAATAGTAGAATAACTTACTGTTTGATGGTCTTCTGACAACTTATTTGTAGGAGGCTCGTTTACCTCTATCAAAGATCCTTTTCCGCGACCAGACAATAACTTTCTCTTGCAAAATACAATCGAACAATGAACAGTAGTTACTATGTGCTCCTTGCCTCCAAAATTACCATATACTTATTAAATTGATAACACTTTGGTTTTTGAACCACTACATAAAGTATACTTTCTTTTCTTTTTGTTTCCTGGAATATGTTGAGAATTCAGAACACGTCTGGAATTCATGTGGCTGACATTTCACACTGGATTTTGATTTATGTACAATACATTGCATAGAGAATAAATTACATGCGAATATAATTCAAAATTCTTTGTGATAAAATCATTTCATAAATGTTTCAGAGTAAAAATTTACCCAATCTCAAAATTATGTTACTCGTGGTACCATGTGTGCATAAAAAAGTGATTTCTATTATTAATTTAAGCATCACTAAATTGTACTAATTGTCACAAAGTCTCAACAAAGTCTGTACAAAATAACACTGTGAAAGCCAAATTTTTGATGCTAGGATCAAATTTGACCCCATAACATTGTTCGAGTCTTGAAATGATTTTAGGAAAAGTAAAAAAAATGAGGGCCAAATTCTATCAGACAATAGTAAATATCTAACATCATTTCTCAAGTAAGCATCCCTCCTCTCATGGGGAGATAGGGAAAATCAATTTTCAGGTATTTCTTAGCATGTTAGACGAACTAATGTATGTTAATTGAGATATTTGAACTAGGTATCCTAAAATGTTTGAGGGTAACATTCAATTATATGTACTCATTGCCTTTCTTGACACATGGATGATGTAATTCCAGCATGTACAATGTACATCTACCATAACTTGAGGCATACACCCTTTATATGAATTTAGAACACAGAAAGTTATGCTATAGAAATAGCCATTATTATTTCAAACATACATAAACGAATTTGATTAATTCCTTCTATTACTCAAATTGCAGCACTATAAAGAAGGCATACTATAATTTTATACAAGCTAATACATTTTAGCTAATAAAATTTTAAAGATACCGACTTTTTAAAATTTGATGAGTGTCGAGTTTGTAAGTTTGCTAAATCCAAAACTAGAAATGGTGCAATAAATATATTAATTGAATCTCATTAAAATAAGCAGTACACCAAGGTAATATGAAGAATGGTTAACAAATAAGATGTAAGCAAACAGTTTTATCAGTTACTTAAAATAACAAAAAATATCGTGCGTGCAGTTTGTGTTAATTATCAATCCTACCTGAATTAGCGGTTTGCTAAGTTGTAGGCAATGATAATGTTGTTAGCCGTTGTGCAGACAATATCGTCATAGCCGTCTGAATTAACATCAATCACTGTGAAAACCGTATCGATGAAATCACACCAGAAATAAGTGCCTTGTCTAATTATCCCGGGTTGAATTGTAGAAAATTCGCTATAGAAACTGTAATTGTAATATCCATGTCCAGTAATAACTTGGAAATAATCAACGATATGATCCCCATCAAAATCCCCCCACACAATGAATGGATATCTGAATGAGATTAATACCATGAAACTATACAGCTCTAATTCAAAATAAACATAAAACTCTTCAAACTTTTTCAGTTTCAGGACAAAGCTAAAGGCATTGCAATGGATTAGTAAGTTTCCCCGACGGTTCTTTGACATAGCTCCACAATGAGCAGAAACGTTTGCAAGGCTGCTGTCGTTTAGAATTTCTGCCATTATTGAAAACTTCGTCAGGTTTTCATTGCAAGAAGCATTCTTCAGGAGAATTCTTAATGCAACAAGAGAAGAATTCTCAGAAAATGTGTGAAAACTTACAATTTGGTCACTTGAATTTTTAATATTGGTGACGTTTGCTTGACCTATGATGCATAAAAGCGGTATATATCAACAGTCTTCTGTTGCTGGATATATGTTCAGATCAATTATTGAATTATTTGTTCCAAATGGGAGAACAGTTTTGAAGAAAATCACAGTAGAATTCATAAATAGAATGTGGATGACTGCGTAATTATCCAAGCAAAAAAACTCATCTTTGAAAAGGAATGCTTTATACGTGCACACTGGCCTTTCTGAAACCATACTCTCATTTGTGATGGAAATAATATTTTCAGAATTTGTAACAACCCCACTCATCAAGAAAATGTTCTTTTGCATGTCACAATAGCAAACCTTGTCTAAGCTTGAGAACCAGTTCACAAAAAGTAACAAATCACATTCTAAGGCGTTAAACATCACTCGATATTCATTTTCTTCTATAGCCTCTATTATAGAAAAGGTTTCATAATACAGAGTATGTAGCCCTACAACTGAAGAGTGATTAGCGTCACAAATTATCGTATGGTTTGCTTGAAAGTTCATTATTCCTGGCACTGTAGTGTTAGTAGGAACATCCATTATTAGCAGAGTGCTACTGTTATCGTCATTTGGTGTTACCTTGAACACACTGGTACCAAAAGGAGTAATAAGGTTAAATATATATTTAAATGGATGGTAGGGCATTAACATAAGTAATTGATTATTGTGGATTTCATAATTAGATAAAAAGTCAATTGCTCCGTGAATTGCTACTTGGGCTATACAGCTCCGAGCTGTATCTGTCTGCTTATCAACAACTATATACCCGCTAATATCAATAGATAATGGTTCACCAAATTCAGTAATGTTATTGAAATTGATAACAATATTCCTGAATAATGGAATAACTGAATTTGATTGGAACAATGCACTTTCAGTATAAATAGTCGTTGGTTCCCCAATGATTGTGACATTATATAGAAATTTCACTTCCGAAAAAACAGGTAAAATAAATGAAATATTATATTCATAGTTATTGATTTTTCTGAAAGCAGTAATTGTAAACATTTTTCTCTCAACAATAAAGTCATTCACAGCTCTTTCTTCCTTTGTGTAATATCGCAAATCGTTTTCAAACACACACAGAATATTTTCGGAGTGTTTTTGTGTGTGTGTGTCACTAGCACATGTAGCAAAGCGTTGTAAATCACATTTTTCAGTACATTTGGATTTTGTATGTTTCCTTATTAGGCTTGAATTACAAATTTCAGGGGAACTTAGAAGGCATATTATCAAGCACAAAACCAAACTACTCACCCCCTTCCACTTCTCCATTCATCTGAAGTTGAAATCAGCTGCTCATATTTCTATTAATATTGAATGAGTTATAATGTCACTGATTTGATGTTTCGGAAAAATACTATTGAGTTAAATTGTACATTAATATATCACCTAGGGGCGCAACTAACTTCAAGGCTTAGAGGGGGCATATTATTTTACTAGAATGTAAATGTAGTTTTAAGTAGATACATGTTGAATGAAAAGTCATCTCAATTATATTTTTAAAATTGCTTTATAGTAAAAGTTTGATTGCAATGAAATGAAACATTATTGAATACACAATAAAGCAAATTGCTAATTTCACAAAAGGTTTTCAAAGAAACCAGCACCTTCCTGAGTTACAAACTTTCAGTAATTGTGGTCTTAGTTGATCAGGTCCACCATTTGAGCCTGAGAGAAACGAGATCAAGCACTTTTTGACATTATTAATTAGCTTGGTATATCCATTTATCTTTACTACAACCCATAAACTTGTATATTTTGAATTTTACAATAAATGTCTGTTCATTCTTTTGGTTTTAACAGATAGGAGAAGACCTTCTTTTCTTTATTTTTTTTGTTAATGGATTTTTTCTATTTTTTTTGAAAAATATATTTTTATTCATAGTTCATAGTTTATCCTTATTTTTAGCCATGTTTCTGTAATTCCAAAATTGTTTAATAGATCATAAAATTTATCATATTTGTTTGTAGTACTTTGAAAGTTAATACTTATGTATTTTATGTTAAATTTATTAAGACCCCTTTTTTAATTGCGTAAATGAAAAAATATCATTGTTACTAGGGATTAATTTAATCATACTTACTCTTTAATCTTGTAGTTTGTAGTTGCTATTTCTATAGAGGGCATTCTTAGTTAAATGTATTATGATTTGTTGCGTTGTAATGATACTTAGTAGGGCGACCAAAAAGTCAATATGGTCAATATGGTTAATATAAAGTCAAAATTTAACATGAAATGTCAATAAAGTCAAAATTCAATAATACGGTCAAATTACCCCAGACAAAGGCCTAATATTAGAAGACTATTTGCTTATAATATTTACTTTGGGGCGCTATTCATTCACGATAGTGTCTGTATTATGTGAGTGATACTGTTTGCGGTTTACTGGATGACATCATATTCCTACATTTACAAACATACACGACTATTTTATATTGATGCTCGTGTTTCTTATTGTTCATTGTTTATCAATATCTTCAGTTATATTTTATTTCAGATATCAATATTGGCAAAGTAGCAGCGGCATCGGATGCTTCAAAAGTTGATTGTACATGCCAGCAACATTCCACTGAATTTAAGCAGACCCTAAACAACAAATTGTATTGTGCTTTATGCATGGATACAGTGCGGTTCCATGAATAGTTTTTTTTCAATAGTCATAGGAGATCCCGCCAGCACAAAGATCAGTTGTTTGAGTTGTCTAATTTGTGTCAAACATTTATCGAGCCTACCAACAAGCAAGAATTTGCAGAGCTTGTAGTTCTTCAAGTATGCAATATTTATTCAAAGCTATCAACAATCCATTACCAAGTGAATCAACCTGCCAAAATAAAGTGGACTCGATAGCAAATGCTGAGAAAGTGAAAGTAAAAGAGTTAGGACAAGCAAGTGTTTGTCATTGAAAATGAAACTGTAAAAAAATTAGATCAAAATTAAATAAAAATTGTAGGTGAAAGGTCAAAATTTTTTATTAGGTCAAAAAATTGTTAGAATTAAAACAGTTTGTACAACAATGCTGCTCTTTGTTTTTTTCTATGAAATTATGACTTTTCATGCAAAGCATCCAGTTATTAATATCATTTACAAATGAATTTTTTTGTGATCAAATTTACCACATTTTGACGTATAATTGATTTCAAACATGTAACTTTGTAAAACCAAATGTTATTTTTTTATTTAGAAGCATTGATCTCAGCTTTGGAGAAACCTTGAAGATCGCTTCTTTGCAAGTGTAATGTTTGTTGGTGTATGAAAATATTAATGAATATTCTTCTTCTTTAATTTCAATGAATAATTGATCGTTTCCTTCAAATAATTTGTTTTTGAAATAATCAAAATCTTCTACATCTTCATACAATGGAATACTTGTAAGTTTTATCTTAGGCATGAATTTATTTGAAGATTTTAGCTTAATATTATTAATTTTCTATAGTTTTTCTCAATAATCTTGGTCTTGTAATCATTAGGACACTGCAGCATGTCATTTTTATTTGAAATTGAGAGGTGATTAATCATTAAATTACTACCTTCAATATTTTTAATAATTTTCTCGACATTGCCTACTAATTTTTTGCATTCTTTTGCATTTAGTTTGCTATATTTCTGTTGTAATAATCTACTTCACACTATGTTTTTGATTTGTGTACTTTTGCGGTAGGTGAAACTTTTAGGGTACATTTATCGGGAAGGCGCTGTTTTGATTTTATGCTTGAAGAATTTGGGGCATTTGACTTTGGATTGATTTGATATTTCAAATGTGTTAATAAAAAATTCAAAATTTGTAAATGAATTTAATAGATTGGTAAGTTTTTCCTTTGCAGGACCTTTAATACATTCAAATAAAGCATTATACAAGATATAATATCTATTAAATGCTAATTATGAGAATTGACACTTACGTAAGCTACATTTGTAATAAAGTACTGGAAAAAAGAATTTGGCCACCAATGATTTGTCATAGATATTGTTAAGAAATGGACGCCAAGAATGGCCTAGTTATTTTTTAATTAGATTTGGGATTGCAGAAAGAGGAATAGGTCAATGTTGAGACATAATTTTCACTATTTACTTTAAATCTCAAGGAGAAATGCTACAATGCTTGTAGTTAGTGTAGCATCATCCAAAAGAACTTAGCTGCAAACAAAGATTAACGTCGAATGATTAATAGTGATCAGAATTATGATTGTAAAATTTAGTTAATTATCTTATTTATTTTGTAAGATGCAACTAAGTCACAATATTGCACACTCTAAGAAAATTACTGTAGCTGATTAAGTAATTTTTGACCAATTGTAACAAGCAAAATTATGCTTACGTAAGAACAGCCATATTGGCAGAAGATTTATTTGAAATTCAAAATCAGCAGGTACTTTACAATTTTTAAATAAATAGCTTAGAATTTAAGAGAAATTTGATGAACAATAAATTCTTCAGAGTTTATTTTATTTTCATTCTTCATTTATCTGGTTTGATATTTAATAAAATGTTCAGCTAAGCAAGTTGTGTCGAGTAGTGGCTGGATTCCATCACGGGATCAATTCGAAGGGTCCTTGTGCCAGTCATGAAACCGCACTTATGTTACGGTTAGGAGTTTTTCGATTCTTGCTTAGTCTGACTATCGATCTATACATGTATGAAATAATAGATGCTCGAAACGACTGGATAGTCGAACATTAGGAATTTATATTTATTACTAATTGTAGGAGACTTGACTATAATCGACCAAATAAATGACTTTACATGTATTGTTATTAAATGTAAGTATAGGAAACTGCAATCTATTACTTAAATTACTAAGCCAGTAGTTTTACGGTAATGGCTACCTTAATATTATCTAAATGCAGTTAGTGTCAATGCCTGGTTGCTTTACTTAATCAAACCAACAAACACTTTACAAAATTGAGTTTAAGTCAGTTACAACTTGACATGAGTACACGCACTGAGCTAAAATAAGGTACACATAATTAGTCATCCTTGAGCTGAGATGGTGCAGTGGATTCAGTCAATTGTTCATGAAGGAGAGGAACTGTGATGTGGAGATCAGCTTCGGGCAGTAGCCCACAGATGATTTGAAGAGGAAACGTCACACGGCTTCGTCACCTAAATAGTGATGATTAGTACTCAATTAACCTAGCTAGTTAAGTAAAGAGGAAAGACTTGGCGATTCATTAATGTAGTAACTCCTCACCCGCAATTTACTGAGTAGTGATTACTAGCAATAATACACGGTGCAAATAGGCCAGGTGGAGGATGTTACATGGCGACCATGACAAATAAGAACAAAGTCAACGGAGAGGAAACACACAGTGATACTCTTTCAAAACTCTGAAACAACTCAAAGGAAAAGGGAAAAGGAAGCAACAGAGCAGTGAACGGAAATACAAAGTCAGCAAAGGCAGAAAACCTTAACCACAACAAGTGCAAACTGGACTCTTGAATCGTAACCGAACTGGAAAGCCACTACGACATCAAGAAACAATGACAAACAACAAAAGTAAGAGAGGAAGCGCAAAGAAAGCGATACTGAAAACCACCACCCCTATGGCGACATGATCATCATCATACCCAAGGAATTCTGAAGCAACCCAAACCCCAGAGTCAATAAGACAGGAATCCTCTTCTGAACCAGGAACCCCAGAAATTATGGAAATTCTGAGAAAAAATAATAAAACTGAGAAATTATTACGAGAAGAAATTGGTCTACTAACAAAAAGGATAGAAGACATTGAGCTGGCGAGTGTGGAAACAATCAGGAACATCCAAGTCGATATGGATACCAGACTAATCGAGCAAAGTGAAGTGTTCCAAAACGAGATCAAGGCACTCAAAAAACAGAATCAAACAGCAGATTTCTGGAACAAAATCAGCTTCTGCAAGAAAAGAACAATGTATTAGAAATAACAAACCAGCAGCTAATACAAGACAATGATATACAAGCTGCAGAGATATCACAACTTAAGAGTAAAATAATTCAACTCAAAACAAGCAAGAATGAACAGCTAGTACAATCACAACAGGACTTTCTGGAAGTAGAGAACAGATGACTAATCGAAGATAAAGATCTGAGGCAAGAGGAAATAGCTCAATTAAAAGACAAATTGAGACTATTACAGCTAACCAAAGAAGAACAAGACAGAATACAGTCCCACAACTTTCAGCTCATAGGTAGAAAAGAACGCAAACTACAAGCTTTGCCACCCCATGACCACCTATCGGAAGATTCTTCAGAAGACGAGAATGACGTAGAAAAGAAGAAATTCATTGACGAGATCATGAAAGCAATAACCACGCAATTGCGAAAAGAAGAAGGGACAACAAAAAACTTGAAACCTAAATATAGTAAATCAATACTAAACCAGGAACTGGGAAACAACATGATCCCGTGCAAAGCCACATTACAAAAAATTCAAAGGTAGAGTGGACAGCTACAACCCAACTTTCAGGGAATGGTTCCAGATGTTTGAGTTAATGATGGCAGAAAGAAAGGTGAGCCAACATTCAGCAGCAGCGAGATTCCCCCTATATCTGATGGGAGCAGCAGCACAACATTACCTGCTGTTAGACCCAGAAACAAAAACAGACTATGAATTGTTAATTGGCGACTTCATAGAATATTACGGAAACGAAAGTTTCAAGAATCAATACAGAATAATTTTAAATGGAATGAAGATGAAGAAGACAGATGACGTCCGCAATTACATACAACAGGTCGAGAGGCTGGTCACACTCAGCTCAAGAGAGAACCAATATTCAAAATATGATCTCTTTTCGCACATTTGTAAAGGGATGCCCAACAATATAAGAGCACAATTCGAAATTAAGTGCAATGTAGACAACAAATTGGAGAAGATGATCAGAAAAGCAGTGGATATACAAGCTATGATCAAAAACAATGTGAGAATAAACGAAAAGGCAGCTTGGCATAGAGAAACACCAACGTGGAGGAGCAATCTTAAACCGAAAAACACAATGAAAACATATGAGACAACAAGCATTTACAAAAACAGATTGACCAAACAGTACGGATGGCGAGAGTACAACAGACAAGA
>CABFPE010000018.1:408322-426965 GCA_900660155.1 Hofstenia miamia | reverse complement strand
TATCATAACACTTTTGCATTGATGTAATTTATGAATAGTGCATTATAAATTGATTGTAAGATGAATGATATGGCCTTGTGTTAAAAGACTTTTAATGTTAAAAGATCAATTCGTGACTAATCAACTCAATGCTTTCGAAGCTAGTTAAATATCAGAGCAAACTTGACTAACAAACACATCTCCACAAAGAAAAACCAGGTATGTTATATTCTTCTTAAACAATTTTTTATATATGGTATTGTTTTATGTGTTTATATACATTTTTTGTATTATCTCTATTTCCATCATACATGTTTTGATTTAAACAATTTTTTATATGGTATTGTTTTATTTGATTATACACATTGATGTAATATTTCATTTCCCAGCATACACATTTTTGGTATGAACAAATTTATGCATTAATGGTTTATCTAGCTATTTTCTTTGATGTATTAGCTCTTTACATCGTTGACATTTTTTGGTATAAATGGTGTTATGCATTATTGATTTCTGTTTAATTTCTTTAACTTGCAATTGACTGTCTGAGAAATATTTATATGTAATAGTTTTTAACAATCAACTAAATTATAAATGTTGAATTATTATTAGAACTCAAATTGTTTTAATCACTTTTGTTTAATTGCTGCAAATGACTGAATTGAATTATTTTGTTTAATTTCTTATTTTTAACTAGCAATGCGAATTTATTATAGACATTTTTTTGCAATGTAAAATTTTACTTGTATTTTTCTAACTTTTAAATACCATGCGCCAATTTTTTTTTGTGTGAGTGAATGGAATTATTTTGTTTAATTTCTTATTTTTAACTAGCAATGCCAATTTATTATAGACATTATTTTCGTTATGTAAAATTTTACTTGTATTTTTCTAACATTTAAATATCATGCATCAGTTTTTTTGCATGTGCCGTGCAAAAGTCATAAACCAAATAAAGCTGAAAAAGATGTGTAAGACGAGAAAATGTGTAATAGTCTACAAATGTGTACAACCTGAAAAATCAAGTGCAAAGTCAACAAAAGATGTAACAGTCAGTAAATGTGTGCATCCCATGAAAAATCCATATAAACCAAAAAGAAATGCAGAGAGAAGAAACTATTATATAATAATATTGTATATTGACGTGCATGTGTATGTATAAATTATATTAATAACATCACATGTATAATTTTTAGGAAATGAAAGTGCATTGTTATGCATAAACCACGTTTTGATTTTAACATGTAAGTCGAAAAATTAAACATTTATGTATTTGGATATTAACAAATTAACTAAACACGCGGAATTTTACAATAGAAAATTGGCAGCATAATTGAAAAAACGATGTGTAGTCTTTGCATGTAATGATTCCGCATTAAGCATTGGCTCTGTAAGCAGTCTAAATGCTAGGAATTTTTCTGGATAGGAAAAGTATTACCCAGTAATTTGAAAACGCATTGTAGCCTTTTACATGTAATGTTTCCAAATTAAAAGTTGTACAGTGTAAACAGTTGAGCCATCAGGAATTTTTATGTATAAATTTGCTGGAAATTTTGAAAAACACATTGTAGCCTTTTACATGTAATGTTTCCGTATTAAACATTGTACATTAACCAAGAACTTCTAAACCAATCAGGACGCTCAATATTTCTTACGAGAATTTTAATTGAAGGGATTATTTACGCAACAGAAATTTTGCAGCAGAAAATATTGCGTGTAATACTGCATTGTAATTGCGTAATGGTTAATACATGTAGAGTTTTTCATTGCAAATCTGATTATTACAAGCGTGATGGATATGTGCCTGTAAGTCTTTTATTTTTTTACAATTGATGTATAAATATTAAGAATATAATTTAAATACAGTTGCTTTGATTTTCCTATAGCATCTTAATCCTAATAAATGCTTGCTATGGTACTTCACAGTGTTGGGGATTTTCATTGCTAAATAGAGAGTATGCTATTGAACAAATATTTTTTTCAACACAAAGTAATTACAGGTCCTATGTGACTATAAACCTCTTAACTTGACTAATAGATCCTTGTGTGGTGAAACAAATTAGCTAGTTGAGGGAAAATTTGGTTTCCAGAATTGCTTAATAAAGTTCAAAATCAATGATAATATGCTTGTTTTGTACAAGTGCTATGCTTGTTTTTTATTGAATTAAATTTAAATAGTTAAATACATCCTAACTTTATGCATAGATTCGGCCAATGCGGTTTTGCAGTCTCAATCTAATATTCGACGTATTTAGGTATACCACTTGCCAACTAATGAAATTGAGAAAAGTCGATGGATAGATGCACTTCCCAACAACCCTGCCACATTACCCAAGAATGTTTTTATTTGCCGAAAGCATTGGCCAGAAACATTAGAAGATTCGTGTTGGACTACTGGTACTGCTAGACGTTACAAAACACCTTCAATTCCTCGTTCTGTTTTCGAAGTGCCGAGCTCATGCTCGAAACAACTTCAGCACAAAAGGCGATCAACCAATGCACTTGGCAAATTATTGAAAAAACAATTGTTTAATAGTGACTAAATCCGCCAATTCGAAAGGATTGATAAAATTGATCCAACTTTGTTTGCTAAGGAAATAGGAAACCATATTTCATTGACCGTGAAAATCCAGAATTTGACAAAATTTCAAAAATTTTTATCGGTATCTTGTGTGGCGTTGGAGTACATCGGCAACTATGTGCTTATTTGTGCTTTATTTTCAAAGATAACTCCAATATTCGATATACTGCTACTGTTCATAATCAATCTGTGCCAATGCCTGTACACTTATCTAGATTTTGATGCATAACTTCGTGGAGTCAGTTGGATGAAATTATTCACTATTTTAAAACGTATCACAGCAGGAATGAAATAGATTTAAACTTAATGATCGCATCACATCCTTTAGAGGAGATTAGAAATCTATTGAATGCAGTTCATCAAATTCAACGAAGAAATTTAATTTTTTGTTGAATCAATGCTGCTTGTCACAAAGACGTTCTTATTGTTCTGCTTTTATTTTCAATGCTCTGGAAATATATAACATTTCCCGATATTCTCAGTTAAGGTCTTTTTTGACATTGCCTTCTCCCACAACATTACAGCATTACATATCTGGTTTCTCTTGTGATATTTCTAATATAATTAATACTCATATGGATACTATTCCCACTAGTGAAAAAAATATTCATTTTGGTGATGGGTGAAGTAGTTATTAAGCCAGCTCTTAGATTTAGAGGAAATCATGTTTATGGTAACTCATTAGATATTCCTAGCAAACTTGCACGAACAGTACTAGCCTCAATGATCACATTCAGCTATTCTGGCCATTCATCGTTTGTCACCAGTATCTATCCTCTTTACCGAAATACTGCAAAATTCCAATGTGAAAAGCCAAAACATTATCCAAAAAGTTCATTACAATGGCGGCTACGTTATTGGATTTATTTCTGATAATCTTTCTGTTAATAGGAAATTTGCTATGCATTTCATGAATACTCCAGAGTAATCACGACCTTGGATTAAAACTCATCCTGTTGTAGAAAATCAGCTGTTCTTTATTGTATCTGACAGTGTGCATCTCTTGAAAAATGTCAGGAACAACTGGTATACATCTATAAATAAAGAAGTGCATTTTATGTTTAGATCTAAATCTTATAAAGCTAATTGAGCCGTCTTGTGTTCATTAGTTGACCATGAAAATCATCTGATACAGTACTAAAGTTATCAACTTTAACTCAAGCTGCTGCTGCTTGCCTTACAATAATGCAAAGACAAAATGTACCTCTTGCACTACAGATATTTAGTGAAAAAACTGTTGCAGCGTTGAGGTGTTATTTTCCATTTGAAATAGGTACTGCTGCATTTGTTGAAATTGTTTGCAACTGGTTCAAAATTTTTAATGTTAAGTCAGCAACAAAGGGGTTCCATAAAAATGATGGTTTTCAATCCGCAATTTCTCACAGTCAAAATCAAATTTACTGTACTTTTTGGAATGTTCTGATATGTTTATTGGGATGAAAAGTTCTGGGCGAGGTATTCTTAGATTGTATTGTTTGACAAGTGAAACTGGCACATCCTTGTATAATCTTTGTCATTGTGCTTTTGATATTTGCAATTATTTCTGCATGAGCGTAACTACAACTATGTTTTGTTGGGAAAATTCCAGAGCGATATTTTGGAATCAAAATTTGGTCATTACAGACAGCTAAATGGAGGCAATTACTATATGGCTTTAGAGCATGTGGTTTTCTCTTTCAAATCTTCTACATTCAAAGATGTAATTCTCTATCTAGATGATGATGGTCTGACGAAGGGGTCCAACATATCATGTTCACTTTGTAATGCATGTATTTTTTAGGAAGACTTTGAGATTATTGAGAATATTAGTAATTGTGATGCTTCGTGTGGAAAAATGAATACATCATTTTATGTAGCTGGCTTTCTGGCTTTTAAGTATTCAAAATTTAATGATGGGAAGGAGCTAAATGATGTTCCAACAACGTTTTTGGATATAGTTAACAGAGGAAAACTTAAAATTCCACATGAAAATTTTTATTCGCTTGTAATATACATGCAGCGCTTCCTTCTTCAAACAAAGAATTGTACCTGCCGCAAATATTTGATTAATGTTGTTGTGTAAATGTCGGATTTATATTTTTTATTTTATGAAGTGCCGTTTGCAATAGTTTTGGTGAACGTTTTGTTAAAAGCTTTATGTAAAATTGATGGTTCCTGTCCCGAAAATATTAAGAAATTGGCAAAATATAGATTATGAATATACCTTTTTATTATTTAAATTATTTAGGATAATAGATTACTGTTATTAAGAGAATTTGTTAATATCCCTTCAATTAACATTGTCGTATTAAATTTGAAGCGTCCTGATTGGTTTAGATTTGCTTGACATTAACCCTGTAATCATGTGAACTAAATAATGTGTGATGTAGCCAGGTATGTTAACAAAAAACGTAATGAAATTAGCCATATTATTTTGAATTTACTTTTTTCGGATTTGCTCACTTGTTAAAATTTTTTCAGGTGGCCGAATGCATTTTTTCAATACAAGTTTTTTAATTTTGATTGAAAATTAATAACCAATTGTTATTCTACATATTTTATGGTATTAGACACAAATTTTCCTTTTTAATTAAAGTAACATTTAGTTATAATTTTAGGCACCCTCTATCCAATGAATATTCATTATTTATTAAAAATAGCAAGATGGTCGAATACATATTTCCAGTACTGTAGATACGGAGTGTTAGTCTTCTGGTTTGTCAGTTGAGGAACTGGAATGATTTTGGTTATTTTGCACAATGCAGGGAAATTTCCATTTTCAGGGTTAGATTCATATGAACCAAGATTCAGTAAACCATTCTGCGCTCTCAGCAATAAGCCAGTATGAAAGCTCATCAGGACCTGGTAGCATTCCTTAGAGTTAAGAAACTTATACATTTGAAAGACGTTCAATTGAGGAAAATCGCTTTGATTAGTTGAGATATTATTATAATACAAGTTAAGTTCTTCAGCAGTGAAACAGACCTTGGAATCATTCGATTTGCTTTTACACAAGTGTAATGGCATGACGCCACCATTTAAAGTATCCTTTCTAGCTTCCAAAAATAACAGATCATAGCATGGTTTGAGAATTTATCAGCTGCGGAATTTTCGCCAGGTTTGAACAACATACTTCTTTCTTTGCAACAGATTTGTTAGAAGAGTAGTCAACGGTTGACTTGTTGGAAACAAAAACTGCACATTGGACAACAACTGTTATAAATGCAAACTAAAACGTCATTGAGATAATTAGCACATTATTCAACAGTATCCTTTTTGTAAGGAGCAGAGAAGCTGAAACCGCACAAGAGCAGTCTAGATTTAAATCTTTGAGCCCGAAATTTCGCTTTTCGCACAATTCCATTTTGATTTTTTATACTCATGTGATAAATTTGTAGTGGGTTGAAATAAGGTCATATTTTGATCATTTTTTGAAAAACAGTGGGTAGTTACACAGAAATTTATGCAGGATCTGGTTTTCCGAGTTGGTAACTTTTTCTCCATTATTAATGATTATTATTTTGCAAGTGTTTAATATTTTGACTTAATAATTTTGTTGTGGAAAATAGATTCGGTTTTTAATTTCTCTTTGCAGATGGGTTGTTTTTGTAGTTTTTGTTTCACTAGGAAACTACTTCATCATCGCAAGTGATTGTGGAAAAGAAATTACTCTATCCTCGACATTTTTTAAGTTAATACATATATTGACTCAAATATTTTTTCTAATGATATCAAGAAATGCATTGGGAATTGTCATTTCATCATCAGTTTGTACATTATTAGTTAATGCATATATATAGTTTGAACTTACATAAAAAATCTTGTAATTAATGCACACTATTCGCAATATTATATTAAGCATTTATACAAACGTTGTGACGTCATAATTATTTATAAATGATGTGAAATTTACCATTGAAACGAAGTTTATATATATATATATATATGTATCCCCAATGGAAACATTTTGTACAAAGCTACAGGGCAAAAAACAAATTTTCATAGTTATTTAACAATGCACTAACAAAAACATCATTTCAAAATTGTGTGTAAATTAATCTAAATCTTACTAAAAAGTAATAAAATTATTGTACAAAACTTTATACAAAATACGTGACAAATCACATGGTAGAATTTGGTAAAGCACTTTGTGATAAGGCAGTTGTCGATGCTAGTTCATCACCTGACTGGCTAAGATAAGTGAAGTCGACAATTGTGTGGAATAAAACTCCCAAATAAATAATAAAACAGACGAGAATTATCAGCAGCTTAAAAATAGTAGTCCTTGTTAAATAGACACGAAAAGATTGAGTTCTTGAATCAATTGATTGTACGGTTTCTTTGCGAATGCGCGAAGCGATTAAAAGCACATTGACAGCTGGCGAATTGCGTGTACTGCTACGAACACCGCCATTGACAAACGAGTTCTGCGCGCTGTTGAATTCTGAAATTTGTAGCACTTCGTTGCCGCGGTTGAATCTAGCGGATTCAAAACTGTGTCTCTGCAACGGAAGCGTAGGATCACTACTGACTTGACTGTACCTCTCCAAACCGATGACACTACCAACACGTGATTTAGCTAATTGTCGCAACGCTAGATTGGTCCGATTGGAAGCCTAAACAGTAATCCCAAATAATAAAAGTAAGTTAACTACTATATAGAAATTATGCTAAATAATCTAAATGCATTTGATTGTGAGAATACAAACGTACAATTAATTATATAAAGAAACAATTTGATATCAAGAAACACATATTTGGTTCAAGATCATTAAATATGATAATTTGAATTGAGAGCTTAGAAAGGCGTATAAATAAATAAAATGTGATACAATCTAACACTTTAAAGTTGTAAGTAGGACAGGGCCGCTGCACCCCAAACATAAATCAAGTAAAGTCTGCTGCTGAGTGTTGCTAAGCCGCATATTCTTGAAGAATCAAAACTGAATTGGAAAAGAACCTTTCCTGGCTCCAATGTTTATGTAGAGAAGACTTATTTATCTATTTTGCTGATGTTGGTAGATCTATTCTACCTGGATTTTTTCTGCAACTCAGGCTTTGGAAGCGAGGATTTCCTTCCTCTATGAAATATTGGATTGGATTATGATACAAAAACGACATTTTGCGGAAATATTCTTCATGTCAGCACCATCACATTAAAACATTGAGTAATGAGATGCCAGCATTATTATCAAATTTAAATATTTTTTTAAAATAAATGTAGTATTATTTTTTGCAGTTGAACATGATTCAATTCATTAGAATTCGTTCCTAACTTATGAAAATTAGTTTTCTGACTTATTTTGCTTACTTTTTCAAACTGACAACAAAAACATAACACCGGTTGTAAAACAATGGCATAAAAAATAAGCCGTTGTTTAGATAATTTTTATAGGACTGAGGATGTCCAATACTTCGTAGGAAAAGTCACCTAGTTTCATTAATAAAACTATCTGCAGGTCGAGGCAATGTCATCGGTTTTTACAATGGAATGCTCCACTGCCATTTATAAAAGGGTAATTTTCATTCTGAAGCTTGCGTTTTGCTAGTGGATCTTAATGAAATTAGAGCAAGAGAAAAAAATCGATACTAAATTCCAATCATGCATTAGCAACTAAAATTTCAATTTTGTGTTGTAAAAGGAAGTATATAGAATTTGTATTATATGCCTGAATTAACCCAGGTTCAAAGAGGTTTCATTTTAACGCAAATGTTTTTGTTAGAATATTTTCACTTTCATGTTAATATTGTTAAAATTGGCATAGATTTAAGAGTTCATCTTCTTATTGTTTGAAGAAATATAAATAAAAACTCTGAAAATAGCATTCTCATTTCTCTTTGAATGACCATTTTCAACTTAAAATGACAAATGTTTACTGGCAAGCATGATTTAAGTTTTAAGTTTCACCGCTATAAAAATTGTAATCTAGTCAAGGTGAGCAATTGGAGCTGTTTTATCAATCAAATTCTACATATACCATCATTCGAATGTTCAATTATTTCATTTAGTTGTTAACATTTCAAATTTTAATTCAATGTTTGTTTAAACGGTCGATGGTTAAAACGGGTCTTTAAGAGAAATAGAACTTTCAGTGTTCACCAATTTATCATATATACATGGTTGTTTCATTACTGAGGCATATTAATAATCTACAGGTTGTCCCATATGTCTGAAATTTTTCGTGGACTTATTGAATTTAGCAATATAGAAAACTAAAAATGTAACCCAATGTAATATTTTTGGAAAATATTTCGATGATAATATTGCAAGAAATAATAGAAACAGTTCAAGTGAAAAAGTGCACATGAAAAATCATCTAATGTTAATGCTGCGCACTCTCCCTCAATGAGAGCGCTCGGGTGAGGGACAGAACGAGGAATTGATATTTGGAAAATCTTTCAACCTGTTTTTTCCAAGTCGATGTTTTCATTAAAACTTTCGGTTTCTAAAACTTTTGTCAAAACACCAGTAGGGCCCTTTGTTTGCTTAAAAGTATCATTCATAAATTTCTATTTTGGATACAGAAGTAACCTTTGAATTTGAAATTATAGTGAATTGAAAGTATTTAAGAAGAAATTGAAATATTTAACCAAACATTGTCAATCCATACTAGAAATTAATAATTTCATTGAAGTTGACCTGGAAATTGCAGCTTCAATAGTGATTTGAAAATATTTCAGACTTACTGAACAATCTGTATTTGACAAATTACAATGGAATAAAAATTTCATTTATATTTTTATGAAAATAATAATTGCATTATATATATATATATATATATATATATATACCCCCATGCTGGCTACGGCACTGAAGTAGAATCTATTTACAGAGCACCCGCTCCAAATGCGCAGAGAGTAATTTACAGTTGTGAAGGAATCCTAATGAGAAGTGTTAAATATTACCAATGAAAGTTCGGTGGAGATTTTTAAATATTATACACTCGAGTGAAGCTTCAAACAATTGGAAAATTTAACTGGACCATTGGCGAGCAAATTTACCTCAAAAATATGCATCGCTGAAAAAGGCAGCAATCATAAATTTGATGTTGAAGAAATTATTGACTTTAAATTTGGAATATTTACTACCGATCTCACCCAAAAGAAATAACTTTACTATATAATTGCAGGCTCTGACATGGAATTGCAAGTAAAAACAAGAAATTTATTGCATAAACAACGAAATAAGCTAACAATGTCTCACTAAAACCATTTTTATTAGCGAAAATGATATAAGGGCTCCTCGTATGAAAATACTGTACAACTAGTTTGAACAATTCAATCCGCTTTCTTTATCGACTAGTGAAAATTGACGATATAAACAAATCGAACCAAGGTTTTGGTAAAACGACTTGATTACTATCTGAAAATTTAATAGCTGATAAAAATTTATGACTTTCTGACTTGAGTTTCATTACTCGTTGAATATAATTGTTTACTTCAAGTGATCAACACACTGCCAAAAACCTCAATTATCTAATTTTTGTTTACAAATGTTATTTCCTATTGTCCTCAATCGAAAGATAATTGCGAGTTGAAAAATAATCATATCAAAAATTAGAACCGTGAAAACCCCTTCAACAGTATCTTTAGACAACAAATCCACTGCTAAAAATGGATAATGCGATCAAAGCATTTTCCACAAACAGCAAGAACACTATTACTCGGTTTATGTTCCTTTGTACAAATACAATTCCAATAGTTTTGTATGTTCTTGATTGTTTTACCATGCTATTGACATGACAGCGATCTCATCCATCACAAGTTTAGCCTATATAAATATTTTGAATTCCACAAAAATGGCATTTTGTTTTTATACAGTCGGAGTCTTTGTATCGTCGATTAAAGCAAACATATATAATATCTCTAAAACTCTGTAAAGCATATGTTTCAAATCTTAACCAGCTAAGGATCGTGAACGTGCCTGTCCTTTGTTGTAGTTACAGACATATGGGTCTGATAGTTGTTCATTAAAATGCCTCAAATTCCAGTTGCTATCAGAAATATAGTAAATGAATTTGCAGGTGAGAAAATTTCATAGTTTAACATTTGCGTTTTCTCAATGTTTCAATGCGATCATTGGCATACATTTTACAGAAAAACAAAGAAGAATATGCTTTGCGAGGTAAATCAAGGTCTGTCCGAATAAAAATGATTAAAAGGGCTTTAGTTGCAGCATCTTAATCTAATCCTTTTATGACACCTTAGAACTAAGAATAGAACCTGCATTGGTCTCAAATTCATCCAATAGAAGATCAATCTGACGTTATTCAAGCAGGAATTACTTGCATAGAAGAATTTTTGCCCCAAATTTAATCCCCGAAGGAGACAGTACGTTCGTGAATCTGCTAAAACGTGTCATAAATCTAGACATTGCACAGGCAACAAAATTTAGCAAGTCCATGCTTAATTGGGGAGTGAGACGGGTGATGGATATAAAACTAAAATTAGATGTACTGGTTCCGTAAATGCAATTGGATACCAGAAGATCGTTCCCAGGGTTGGTTCAAAAGCATACAACAAAATGGGACTATGTGTCATCCACCACGGCCGACATCTACATTTTCGATTTTAACTCCGAAACTACCCTCCTCAGAGTCCTGATTTATCGACAATTGAGAAGCTATAGGAGACATTCAAATACCATGTAAACCTCAAAATCCCAACATCATTAGATGATCTTTTGAGCGTCACAGTGGAAGAATGCAACAACAGACACCCCAGCAATAAACAAGCTTTATGAGTCACCACTTAGGCAAATTGCTAATATTAGAGATCTTTCAAAGCATAGTCGCGTACAAATCTACGAAGTTTCATCCAAAGACTACATCACAAACTAAAGTTATAAACGTTTTCGTTTTGCCGTTTATTAATAAATTTTAGGTGCAAACACTTTTGTCCACGACAATTTTAATAACCTTTTAATGAATTATAACCTTAGTTATATTAGGTATTTTACTTTGTGAAAATCTAGTGATTTTTCACATATACATGTGACGTAGGGTTTTAGTTGGAAATATGGATTTTCCTAGTAAAAGAATTGAAGGAACGGTTTAGTGCATTACATAATCGATTGTCAAATACAGACGAATGTTTACATTAAAGTGGGAAATGTGAAAAAAATATAAATTGTAAAAACTAATGATTTTTCACATATACATGTGACGTAGGGTTTTAGTTGGAAATATGGATTTTCCTAGTAAAAGATAATTGAAGGAACAGTTTAGTGCATTACATAATCGATTGTCAAATACAGACGAATGTTTACAATTAAAGTGGGAAATGTGAAAAAATATAAATTTTAAAAACTAATGATTTTTCACATATACATGTGACGTAGGGTTTTAGTTGGAAATATGGATTTTCCTAGTAAAAGATAATTGAAGGAACAGTTTAGTGCATTACATAATCGATTGTCAAATACAGACGAATGTTTACAATTAAAGTGGGAAATGTGAAAAAATATAAATTGTAAAAACTAATGATTTTTCACATATACATGTGACGTAGGGTTTTAGTTGGACATATGGATTTTCCTAGTAAAAGATAATTGAAGGAACAGTTTAGTGCATTACATAATCGATTGTCAAATACAGACGAATGTTTACAATTAAAGTGGGAAATGTGAAAAAAATTTAAATTGTAAAAACTAATGATTTTTCACATATACATGTGAGTAAGGGTTTTATTGGGAAAAATGGATTTTCTTATAAAAAAAAATTGAAGGAACAATTTAGTTCATTAAATAATTGATTGTTAAATAAAGACGAATGTTTACAATTAAAGTGGGAAATGTGAAAAAAATTTAAATTGTAAAAACTAATGATTTTTTCACATATACATGTGGTAGGGTTTTAGTTGGAAATATGGATTTTCCTTGTANTGATTTTTCACATATACATGTGACGTAGGGTTTTAGTTGGAAATATGGATTTTCCTAGTAAAAGATAATTGAAGGAACAGTTTAGTGCATTACATAATCGATTGTCAAATACAGACGAATGTTTACAATTAAAGTAGGAATATGTGAGAGAAATAAAAATCGTATCCAGTCAACTGGAAAATTAACATATTGGTTGTTAATGTTGCAAAAATTGGAATGGTGGTGATAAGTAAATTCGGATTTGCGACATATGCAGTAGATTATGAATTGATTGCCGATGGAATTCGAATTTTGAGAAATGCTTTTCACAAGTTTTATGAAATATATAAACGACGTATGAATTTCGACAATTTTTAAATCGATAATATTTCAATAAACGTTTGCTTCTAAATATTTTAAATCGGAGATGGAAACTGGATTGCAATTCACACATTAAACAGGTCTATGTTAACGCACATGCCAGGCGCATTGAAACATTTATGAAAAAAACTTTTTTAGAATATTACAAGAATTTGTCCATAACATTTATGGACACGTATCAATTATTGGAAATTAAAGCAAATTAATATGGAAACTTTTTCAGAAATTATAGAATCTATTGATTATATAATAAATAGAATTTCACAATCCTATTGAGTTTGAGTGAGGAAAGCTTCGTCTGAATTTTATTGTAGGTTGTGCTTCATATACATGTATTTTACACTGGAAGGCCATTGGTCACGGGTAAAGTGAGTACAAGACAAGTTCATTGCGAAATGATTTGATAATTCTCAAGCCGTTAAAAATTCACAATCACTTCTAACATGATTCAGCTGCTATATACACAGCAGACATACTAGAAGTTGACAAATACTTTTGCCATGAATAAGATTTTAAATGAAAGCAGTCGTAAACTCTGATTTTATTATTTTTTAAAATAATATTATTTTTAAATACAAATCAAAGTCGGAAAAATTTAAAGGGCACAAAGTAGTAAGCTAGATTTACTAATTTGTTGAAATATTGATATTTTACAGTTGATTTTTGAATTTAGAGTCAGCATCAACAACTGTAGTTTTAGTATGCTAAATTAAAATGAAATTTTAATATATTCATTTAATTAGCTTAGCTGCGTCGTATAAAGGCTGAATTTGATTTTTCCGCTTATAACAAGCTAAACTCTTGATATATGAAAGGTGATTTAATTCCGAAGATTGAAGAAAATCATTAGTTGATAATTTCATAGTGTTCAGATTTTCGTTTGGATGTCTGAACTTATTACATGTAAATTCTGTCTGTACTTTTCCTATTAATATCAATTTTCTCTACTCAAACATCTTCAATCGTTTAACAGGATAATCATATACTCAGTTTAGTTATTTATAGAGGATGTTACAAACGAATCTCGACGCTTCATTACTGACTTTCGCAATCCTAGTTGATCTAATCATGTCTGACAAGTATCAATCAGTTTGTAGATTCTCACAAATATCTTATTAAAGGGAATTCTTTTGTCAAAAGCCTTTAGGAGCCTCTTAAAACATCAATAATTTACCTGAAGTAGATGCCTGCACAGCTTTTAACAAACTAAATAGAGCACATTTTCTTAAGAATCTATATGCTATCACATTGTAATGTAACGAGAGAGAAATGTGTATATTTAAAAAAATACTTTAGCTATATTGAAAATTTCACAGCGTTTCTATAAAATCGCCAAACTAACTATCTCGATTTGCATCATAAAAATGATTTGATAATTCTTAAGTCGTTAGAAATTCATAAAATCACTTCTAGCATGTTTCAGTTGCTAAATTCACAGATGACATACTAGAAGTTGACAAATACTTTTCCCATAAGCAAAATTTTAAATCAAAGCAGTCGGAAAACCTGATTTTATTATTCACTTACCTCCTGAAAATAGGCGTGGACAGAAAATTTTTAAATACAAATCAAAGTCAGAAAATTTTAAGCGACTTAAAGTAGTAAGTTGGAATTACTAATTTGTTGAAATGCAATTGATAATTTACAGTTGATTTTTAAATTTGGGGCTATAGCCACGTGGTCTTTCCAATGTCCACACTTGATAGTCAGCATCAACAACTGTAGTACTATTATATTAAATTAAAATGAAATCTTTACCAATGTAATTTGGTTTTGCCAATTAATGCATAGAACAACCATGGAAATTATACAGGCTTGAAGAGTGGATCCAGCCAAGAGACCGTACCAAATTCCCTTCACACCTAAACTCTTCGTCATTAATTGGAAAATAATAAAGTTATTGAAACGCGAATTGTATCTTGATTGTACACTAAAGAAAAAGATTTCCACTCTACAAAGATCATCTCAATTCTTTCAAAAGTGGCATTGGCAGGCTTACATTAAGCAAATTATAGGCATCGTGTAATTTATAGCTTAGTTCTGTTCTGTTGTTTGTGCTTGTATGATATAACAGTTTTTTATGGTGTTGTTTTCGGTTGCTCGTTGCCTAGACAGATTTAATCTTAAACTGCGCAACCGCCACTATAAAGGACAAACGGTTTTCCATATTTACAAAGAATTTTCTCGACGCCTATTCGAATATCCTGCGGTTACAGGCAGATCTATTGCGGAACATACTTTTTTTTAACAAATATAATTTTGAATTAGGAATATTAACGTAGCAGCAAAAGATGTTAATTGGAAGAATGCAATTAACTGTTGAACTTGCATAAATCTGTGCTTTAGTAAATGTTTTCGCCTATATGAACGTAGTTGTAGACATAGTTTTCTGCTCTTCCTTGGCAGTAAGCGTTTAAAATTATTTTGTTAGACGTATATACATTTTCATCTGTGCAATAACAATTAATAGATATCCTAGAATATGCAAACAGACAAGCTTCTTTGAAATTACATTCTCTTGCTTCCAGTAAGGTGTATACCTTAGTATACAATACTTTCCTTGGTATGCAGTAATTTATTAAAACAAAGAGAATAACATACTAAAGTTGCAATCATTAATTTGGGAAATTTAATTTAATGAAAGGTGAAAACTTAAGTTAAGGCGCATTACTGTGATTGAAGTTGTTGGAAATTTCGAATCTTTGAAAATAATTAAATCCTTTCCATACCTAAGGTTCTTGTATTTAAAAAGTTTTAAACCCATGGAAGCAACAAACTTAAGCTGTTTAGTGATATGTCCAACGGTTCAATGGGACAGAGAAGGATTGCGGACTTAGCGCAAAAAAAGGAGACTCTCCTTTATCATATGGTACTTTCAAATTGAGCATAGCAATAATTTTTTTGAGCTAAAAGCGTTTAAACAATTTTTTTAAATCATGACAAGTTTTCGAAAATTCCCGGACAGTTTAAGGATTATGTTTATTTTTCCAACAATCAATAATGATGAATAAAAATCAATGAATATTCATGAATATCATTCAGTTATAATAATAACCAAAAGTCACGTTTACTCAATGAAAAGAAATTAAAACGGAGTATCAATTTGTTCATGTATATGCTTATATCTATTAAAACTATTTCGACAAGCATTATACATAAACTACACAATTGAAAAGTGAGATTGCAAACGATGGGACAACCACTAATAATTATATAAAAATGTAACTATACAAGAACGATGATATTCACAACGTAAAATGAAACCTAGTTTGAGGTAGTAGGCAAAGAAGAATGCGAGTGGCATTCCACAAAGGTAGTAACCGACAAAGTTGTTAAGGGCACCGATCTTTTGAAGTCCACAGCCATTGAGAATACCGAGCCCAACTGTCTAAGTATATATCTATTACAAAGCATTATAATCCAGGGAAAATAATGCAAAATTCGTTAACTCCTAGTTACATATTATTAATTGTTGGTACTACAGATTTTCAACATTAATCTAGAAAATTTAAGTTATTTACTACTATTTGCTATTATTCACTACAATGTTTTCGAGGTTAAACGCATTATCAACTAAAGAACTAGCTAAGCATGAGTTATTGGAGGACAAAAATGCTAGAAAATCGTCATTCTAAAAATTACTCTACTGAAGTTGGAATACGTATAAGTTTCTAAATAACTACTAACTAAAGAAGGTAGTTGACAAATTTATATCCACTTAAAGCTCACAAGTACATACGATAAAAACTCAACATTTAAAAAGTATATAAACTGCATTTTAAACAAACACTGCTTCTTGCTTACAGAATACAACATTGAATAAGATATTTAATAACAAACAAGTGAAATTAAAAGAAATTGAAATGAAAGTTATCGTACAGCAATGCAATCTGTCAGAGCAACCAGCAGTACAATTGGTAGAGTATCGGCGCAATCATTCACAACTCCAGTGTCGTTAGAAAACAACCGACCTGCCCAAGATCGTAAAATAAAAATCAAGCATAAGATTGTTGAATGTGTCGTCACTAAACAAACACCATCTAATTTTATAGCTCAATATTTGTTCATTAAAATACATGATGAATTTGATATACAAATATACATGTACATGTTCGAGCACAAATCTGATATTGAAGATTAGTGCATTAAAAATAGCCGTTTAGGAAAATTAGCTAGTGCCAGATTACGTGCTACCAATAAAAAGTTGTCGTCTACTGCAATTACTACAAATTTCAATAATGTAACTTTGTTTTGGATTACGTTTCTCGATTCAATACAATGCAAAAAGAGAGATCTTTAACAATAGGTCAGTTATATAACAGTTAGTGTTACATAAAGAGCAAAAATGATACACAAAATTGTGGACATTTTGATAGACTGTTGTAAATTTTTATATGTGTGATTCAAGATTATTACATAACTTGTGTTACATGTTGTTAATCGTGCAATTATATTCTATTGGTAGCAGAGAATGGCTCATTTAGATATTAATTTTACTATTTTAATATGACAAAGAATTTTATTAAAGCGCCTTATAAAGACGATTATCCACAGTGGAGGAAGCAAGTTAATCTTTGGAGCAGAGTGACGGATTGTGCGAAATCGAAGCAGGCATGTACGGTACTTTTTCAACTGTCCGGTAATGCAAGAGAAAGAGCTTTGGAACAGGATGAATCCATTCTAACTTCTGAAGGTTTGAAACAACTTCTCAAACATCTTGTTTTATGTTTTCTGTCGGGTGAAGAAGATACAGCATATCAGTTTTTTTGCAGTTTAAATCTCTAGAACGAACTAATAAGCAAACTATACGTGACTTTGTAATTCAATTCGAAAATATTATTTCACGGTTAAAGGCATACAAGATGGAATTCAGCGAAGCTATTGTGTCAGCCGAGCTACTACACAAAGCTAATGTTGAAGAGAGAGAGAGAGGGTGATATTGCCTTTTCTAAGCTTTACTCAAAGACATAAAATCTGCATTGCAGCGAGTTTTGGCAATGCCTACATCGAATCAGTATAGTTCTGACTGGCCGAGTGTTGAAGTTAAAACCGAAACTGCATATAGAACTACTAATACATTTCATGGTCGCATTCGTATAGCTGGAAGACGATACCAAGGCAGAAGCCGGAACATACGTGGACCAAGCACACAACGTCCATGTGCAGTGTGCAACTCGAGATTTCACTATGCCCGAGATTGTCTATTCCGAGTTTTCAAAATATTGTAATGAAAAGGCACCGTATGCTATTATTGATACTGCATGTTCTACGACTGTTGCTGGTACTGAATGATTTTATCGGTATTTATTCTGGGTTTCTTTAGATATCAGCACCCTTTCTATCAAGAAGTCTACTTCTTCTTTTGTCTTTGGCAATGGGCACAGACAAGACGCCAGGTATCTTGTACTACTACCTATTCAGCTACCCGTGGGATTTTGTTACCTTTGGTTCACATTGTTGAAGGTCAGTTACCTCTTCTTCTTTCACAAAGGTCATTATCGCGCATTAGAGCTATTATTGATTTAAAGAAGTCTTTAATTGAGTTGGAAGGTGTTGTTCAGCCTATCATTATTACGCGGAGTAAACATATTGTCATCGAAAGTAGACTTTCCTTAAGGGGGTACCCCCAAAGAAAATCAATCTTCTCAGATTTGAGGTTATGTTAAAAAAATAATGGTATGCACGTAATAACCGAAGGTTGTAACGTTGAAAAAACAAAATTTCAGAGGAATCGGAAATTTGGTTGCCATGGGAACTTAATACAAAGGAAATAAGAGAATATACTTTGTGGCAAATTTTTTCAGGTAATGTGAATCATTTATATAGGCAAACCATATATTATATTAAAGCTAATTAGGGGC
>CABFPE010000018.1:390309-402766 GCA_900660155.1 Hofstenia miamia | reverse complement strand
ATATATATATATATATATATATATATATATAGTACAGTCTCGTGCATGGGACATAGGGTAAAAACCTTTGGTATTTTGTAATGTTTAAGTAAAAGTAGCAACAAAATGATATTTTAGAATTTATTAAAGTTACAACATATGTTGATAAACTATAATCACATATGTTGCATCGCTCAAACATCAGAGATGTTCAAATTACCTATTTCCCTTTATCAAATGCCATATCACGTTGATTACGTTTGCCGAATGGCACACTTCTATAAACCACGAAGTTGAGAATAACAGAAAACAAAAGAAAATATTAGGTAGTACTAAACATAGATTTCGGAAATTGCATCTTCAAGTAAAAATATATATATATATATAAAATGAATTCAGCTTGCTAACTTTATTAACTCAGGAATTTTTTAAATAACTATTTAATTAAAAAATACAGCCGATACGGTAAATCTTGATGGAACTATGTCCACGTACAAAATGTAATGTACCCCTTAAATCATTTTGTTAAATATCCGTGCTTATGACGAATAAACATTTCACATGTTGGTATAGACAGATTTCGAAACACTTCATTGAAGGCAGCAGGAGAAAAACTCAAAGTGAGGTAATATGTACCCTGACATTCCTTCTCATGGCAAGGTTGTTGTCAAGACATTAGATATGACAATCATAAAAGCGATTGCAGTTTTGAGCTTGCTTCAAGCTTTCATAATGTCTTGACACCCGCTGGACAGAAAATCCAAAGGATGTGGTATATACCATTTAATGGTACATGAAATTCACAGAGATAGCAATAATAAATTTTCAGAACACATTTTTGGATTATTATGCCTGGTCCTGGTCATTATAGAAGTGCTAAAAAAAATACATTCACACTCACATACAGTTTATTTTATTTAGAACAAACCAATTGGCATAATTGCTGATTCAATATTGACAATTTTGAAAATAAAATATTAATACAATGATGAAAATCAGTGACTGCAGTTTCCTTATATAAAAGCAGACGATGGTAAAACGTATAGAAATTCTACTCGTTTTACACAATCTGGGATACAGAACATGAGTAACTTGATCAAATTGAAGGCGCATTTTTTGGGAAATTATGAACAAACTGCGAACACTTATTAAAAATATGCATGTAAGTAAACAAAACACGAACAAAAAACAATCTTTCGAAATACTAGCATAACACGACATATTAAAAATGTGGTTATATTATCATACAAAACAATAAAATGGTATACAACCAAATTTATTGATTATTGCATAATAATATAATTACCACTGAATTGGATTTGAACAACAAGGTAAATTGTAACTTTCTTACGTAAACTCAACCATAAATGAAGGCCCTGATTTACGGTAAACTTCTACATATTTAATGTACAAAGATTTTTTGAAGTTCTAGGCTTTCCAAACCTCAAACATTTCCTTTGAATTATGAAATAAAAGTTTTATAAAATTTTTAGTTTTAAGAAATAGTCGATTCGCATTTTAGATAAACATCAATAAAGTATTCAAATCAGCGAAATATTGGAAATATTGATGCATGCAATTAGCGAATAAATGTAGCTGCCCAAAGGAAGAACAGTATGTTGATGTGGCTTTAGTGACAATGATTGCAAAACAGAACGTACCACATACTGCAAAAAATTCCAGTTTCAATGTAGTATATATATATTTTTTTTTAATTTAAATAAAAACGTTTTGACTATATTATAGTCATCGTCAGTTTACAATTGCGGTGAAAAAAATAAAACTAATTTACAATATTCTACACTATAAGTTATATTACATGCACTAAAAAATTTTTATTTCATTTTTTCCCAAATTACAATGCTTATTTAAAATGTTTTCTTTATTATGTTGTTTTATAATTAATGCATCACAGATATTAGTCTGGGTAGTTCTCATGGCTATTTCGAAATTTGCTTTCTTCAATTCGTGGAGGTTGAATATTTCGGTTTCTAGGTGGTCGTTTAGATGTTCTATAATTCGAATGCCAAAATGTCGTTTAGTTTCACCAATGTATAGCTTGCTACAGCTATCACAAGTATATTTGTAGACGATTTTTGTTACTAAATAAATTATTAGTTTGTAAAGATGTAAAAACAGGTCTAATTTTGAATGATGTTAATCTTGCACTGATAATCTTGATCTTTTTCTTTATAACAAATTGTTTACTTACAACGTATGGTCATTATCAATATACAATCTATATTGTAAATTAGTTTTGTTTATTTTTCGCAATTGTAAACTGACGATGACTATAATATAGTCGAAACGTTTTTATTTAAATTTATATATATNGCATCCCGGGACCAACCAAAACATTTTAGCAAATACAGAACTTATATGATTCTAAAAGTTTTTAGAATTAAAACCATATTATCAAGCGATTCCGCCCAGTTTCAACATCAATTTCATAAGCACTTTTTAATAATTTGCAATTTCATAGCTTGTTCTACCCACATTCAAGCAATAATGTATCTCTTTAACATATTTAGGCTTAACCCGGCTTTCCAATATTGATTTGAAAGAAAAATCTCATAATTGTGTCATAATATATTGAATAAATGGTGATTTCACATTTTTTATTTATATTTATATATATATATATATATATATATATATATATTAAAATGAAAAACGACGAATTTATTAACTTCATTTCTTGGATATGTATTATATGCAACCACTCATACTTCAAATTACTAACGAAGAAACAATGCAATTGGTCATTAACAGTGATTGATAAATTGCTACTAATCGAAAAACATTGATTTGGCTTAAAATTGCAAAAGAATTTATCAATTGATCTTCAGTTAAAGAAACATTAAGATTGCTAAAGACAGTTGCGAAAACGAAGTTGTTGGTAAGATATTTTGCAGTAACCGAATGTACACTGGAAAAAATAAGCAACCACACACATATATAGTAAAAATAATACCAATCTGTATTTATAAACCGCCACATAAAACAATTAGGAGAAACCCAGCAGGAAAAGAAAAGACTTTAGCTTCACTTTAAATACACTAATGGTATCAGACAGCTTAACATTCAGAGCTAAATCATTTCATACTTTCTGACCAGCAGCCCATAACGCACATGAAGAGTTGGACGAAGTAACCAACGCAACATTCAGCCTGCGTTGATGACTAGATCTAAGTTCACGACCATCATCACAAATTCAAAAAGTTCTGAAATGTAATTTGGAGCAAGACTGCAAAGCTTTCAATACAGTAAGGGAAATTTAGACAATACCATAGCGAACTGGAAGCCAATGCAAAGCCTGTAAAACGAGAGAAATATGTTCTCTAGGACCAATATTCATAATGAAGCGAGCAGTATATTTCTACAACAGCTGCAACTTATGTAGCAGAGTGGCAGATATATCGAACACGAGTAAATGATACGAATCAATATAAGATGTAACAATGCAATAACATGCCGCTTAAATGTATTAACCTAAGTAACGACTTGCCAGAGGCGTCCGGGTGAAATCATATTAGCACGACACAATTTCACACCTGTTTCATGATGAGAGAGTGTGGAGTCGAAAATTAACCCGAAGTACTGACTGCATTAGAAGGAACAAGAAGAATATCTCCAAAAAAAATTTCAAAGGAGGAAGAAGAAACCCGAACAGAAGTGACGAATAATCCATCAAATTTGGGGTGATTCAATACCATATTCTTGAAAGCATGCCAAAGGGGTATATCAGCAATGCACACTTGTGGACGGATGACAGAGTTATCATCAGTATTCCACATAAAAACGTAAAGTTGAATATCATTAGTATAATGCATGATGTTATGGAATCAAAACCGATATATTCTTACAACTGATTACTTCATAAAAAAATTGAAAGTTCAATCCTACATAATGGTGTTAAAATATGCAGCTGAAATTTTTATAAATGCGATCGCATTTATTGAATTGAAAATTAAATATTTAAAAAATTTAATAATTTATTATTTGCCATTATCACTTCGGGATTAACAAACTTTGGTACCAATTATGTATTTGATAACAATGACCCAATCAATCAACTGCATCCCTAAAGCTAACGATGTTATCATACGTCTTAATCTGAATTGAAAATAACTAACATAAACCATTCATCAAACAGTTAGAATGTGGTGTTTGCTTAAACGAAATCACACTTAGTATGGGATCGTAACGTGAATTAGCACGCAATTTCAAAAAATTAAAATCCTTGTTGTTCAAAATCCTTAGCTTGTACATACCGTTTAGTACACGACCATATTCTTACTAAATTTAAAGAATTGTTATATAAAAATTAAATATTTGTATCATTTAAATAAAAATAAGGGTTAAAAAGTTGCGTGTTTTAATGTAGATGTAACACAGGTAATTACGAGTGTTGTTGAAAGAGTCAAATTATTAATGGCAAACGACGTTGAATTGGAAGATCTAACGGAATGCGAGAGTTGACATTTACACAATGTTGAGTTGTTTGCATTTGCTGGTTAGCAACACTCGTGAGAAGATACAGGTGTAATGATTTACATTAGCACCTTTATCAAACAATGCGCTTGGCATCGTTGCAATTGCATGAATGTCATTCTCAAAGCTGAAGTGAAAAAGTTGTAAACTGTGACAAGGAAACGGGTTTTTTAAAGTATTCAGGTTATGACACTGGCTCTTGCTTTAAATGAAAATTTAAAAATTCTAGTTCAGAAAACAGCCTCTTTGAACGGCCAAATACAATGGCAAAATTGCTATGTATATATAATAGGTTATGTAGGACCAGAAATGATTGGCCGAAGTCCTTTTAAATCCAATGCCACTAAATACCATTTTCTCATGTGGTATAAAGGCATAAAAAACTAAACAAATATTGTTTAAATAATTCAAGCATCGGTGCTCCCAGTTTTTTCAATTGTGATTTCAGACCTACTCAAAAACCTAATCCTAGGTTCTACTCTAATGGGACTGGAACCAGTAAATCTTATGGGAGGAAATGGTCCAACAGAACCTCAAAATCTAGCATATGAAAATTTTAGAATTTCAAAATAACACTCACATGAAAGTAGATACAAAACTTTGACTGAAAGCTTAATGGGAGATAGTTTGCTAGCACCAAGGAGATTTCCTATACGAATTCCTGCCGCCACTGAGATACCCAAAGGCCACTAAATAAAAATTAAGAAAAAAACTACGATATGCGAAAAGGTTTATAAACTTGAAATCATTATCTAAATCCATTGTTGCACATCATAAACATGCCTGTTTAAAGAGTATTTAAAATGTGATTAGTTTTTAAGATCGTTTAACAACTTTCAATAAATCATTTTAAATTTTAGTTTAAACACAAGAATCTATACACAGTTGAATGAAGGAAAGCAAACGGATTGAGCAAACTGTAGGGTTCCTTCCATTTGTAATTTCTCCATAAAATTGTAAGTAGGGTTTCAAAACCAAAAAATACAAAAATAGTTGTAAGAGAATCGCGAGTTTACTTTGATTTAAACAGTGAGCTTTGGATTTCAAACTGATTGTAGAAATGATAATTGTTTGTTTAATATAATAATTCAAACTGTTTATATTTACATGCTAATGTACAAGTACAAATCGTTTTAAAATATTTAAGAAAATTGGACTGGACATGTGTCTTTGCGTCTCCGCAAAGCTAATTCCTCGCTATTTGCCCTTTTCCGTAATGTTCCTTTTAATACCTCGTCCGCTGTGAAACTCTCTTTGTTCAAGTCCATTCCTCGCGCCATTCTTCTCTACGCGTCTCCTTGTTGGTGGCCTTCTCGTGCTTTGTTCCACTCCATGGAACGTTTCCAGAAACGCGCTTTCAAATGGATTTCCTCTTTGGACTATAAAGACGCTCTGCTGAAATTCTCCACTCTCCCGCTGTCACTCTACTTCCATGCCTGTGATCTCATTCTGTTCAATCGACTACTGACTCGCAAATTGGATCTTGATCTTTTTGATTTCATTAAGTTCTCTAATTCCTGCTGCACTCGCTCTGATGATGTCACTTTCTCCATTCGTCGTACAAAGAAACATCGCACCCTTCACTCGTTTTTCAATCGTGCTTGTACTGCTGCTAATAACATCTTGACTCTCACCCCTCCAACAGCGATTGATTTCTTTTCCTCCCCACCAAGCTTCAAGAAATAATTGATGGCTTTCTTCTTTGCTGAGCCCTTCTCCAACTTCACCTACTCTTCCATTTGCTCCTATTTCATCTCCCGTGACTGTCCTCGCTGCCGTAAAACTTGACTTGTTTTTATTTTTTGTTGTGTATGCCTTCAGCGGCTAAATAAAGTCTCTCATTATTATTATTATTATTAAACTAAATCAATGCGGACACGAATTTTGAGGCGCTAAAACCAACATTTCTAGGAGTCTTAATTCATTAAAAATTGAGTATTTCGATCAAAAATCTCACATATTACCATTGAGAGTGAGGTACTGATTCCATAAAGTACTCCTTGCACAGCTGATGCATGCTCGCCAATGGTGCCTGCAATGATTGACCCGATCTCGTAGCTGCCCCACTCGACAAGTATCATGAGATAGCCAGGGAAAGCTAGTTCAATATACGGGGTCCAATCACTAAATGCCGACATTGTGAACCCTAAATGTAGAAAAAACATAGTAATTTGATAACGATTAAGCAAGGCCCCAAATTCCTAGGTATTAGAAATTGCGAACTGTATAAAACATGAGCATCTATCAAGCAAATACAATATTATTTCTGTACTATTGGAAATACGATAATTATAGGTATATGTTTGAAAAGCTACTAGTTTTATAAGATATCATAACTTTCAACGTCTTCGGAATTCCTTATAACTATGAAAACATTCTTTTCATTTAAATAACTATAATATATGTAAAAGAAATGAAAACTACAGCAGGTTATTTAAAAGATATTCTGAAATTGAAAACTTCATTAGTTTTAAAACTAATTCCCTAGGAGTAGCGGAATACACCGCACCAATAAGAACCAAATGATTTATTTTGCACTAGACACAGAATCGGCCAAACCGTGCGCAATTGAATTTTGACAAACACTGTCATAGTTATATTCAAATTTATTAAACAATGAAATATAAGAATATTGAACGGTTGCTTAATAGTTACTTTTTGCATGTTCATTTCATAGATGTGCTAAAGACGATTTGAATAATGTGTTTTAAATATTCTAGAAGTCAAAAGTTGTTGATCTCACTGAAATTGTCAACGAATCATATGAAATTATTGTTGGTTGTTTACTGTTGTACATACGGTATGGCCAAAATCGGATAAAATCTTAATGCCATATAAGCTTAATGTGTCAAGAAAACTCTGAATAAGAGCATTTCTATCTAAGCTAAAATAGTTGAAGACACTTTTGGTCAATCATATTAACAAGTACACAAGAAATGAAAAGCCTCACAATTGCAAATAATTAAGTTTTATTACGATATTTATTTTCAGTATAGTTGAGAAATCAATGTGATGTCGTGTCAAAGAATTTCTAACTTCAAAGTTAAATTTAAAGAAATGTGAATGAATCTGACATGAAAAAACTAATTGAATTTTGGATAAGCAATCCAAGATTCTCAAATCAGAACGTGTTAATACAAAACCACATTTTCTCATTACTTAAAATTACAAAATCCATTTTTGAAAAAATTATTCCTGTACATTTTTCGATGAGTGATCCAATTTTTTTAAAAATATTCAATATTTTTTTCCAATACGTAGCTTCAAATAATGTAGCAGTCTAATGCCCATGAGAAAAACAATTAACCGTAACTATTTTGCTTTCTGTAGATAAACTGCCAGAGCCCTTCTTCATATAATTCAAACGCAGCAATAATTTTACCACAAATTTTTGCCGTAAGAGAGAAGCACATTTCGCTATTGATGTGCCTGATACCCAAAGACTCCCAAATTTCCTAATACTCTTAAAGAATGAAGAAAAATTTTAGAAAATATGGACACAACGGTGTGTGACAATAAAAAATAAAATAGCAATTTAGGGTTAAAATACAAAGGGTATTCAAAAAATAAATTCCCATTTTAAACTTCAAGAAAGTGTCATAGGGTTAGGATTAGGGTTTTTAATTTTACCCATAGTTGTTAGAAATTTTTCATAACTAACTGCCATTTCTGAATGTAAAAAAGTGACGTATGTTTAATTGTTAATGACGTCACCGGCGACAACATGCCATGTATAAACACTGATAACAGAGGTGTGCTTTCAATTTTTGAAAAGATGGGAAGGTGGGTAATCTTGATTTTTACAAAAAAATTTCACTTAATATTTTGCTTCGTGTGAAGTCAGAATCATGTGACGAATGATGAAAATTTGAAAGTGAAACAAGGAGACATGAAACATCAATCAAACCACCGCTTAGTCGGCATTACCCGTAGATTTAGGTGCCTAGTGCCTCCATTATTTGATCCTAGGTAATAAATCGACCAATAACATCCTTTCACATTCTGAGAAATTCCCAATATGGGAAATCATTATGGAGTAAAGATATTTGTGGAATATTATTTTATATACTATTTGAACTTTTGAATACATCATTCATTGAAGCTTCTTATCGGAGTTTCCTTTTTTGATGAATGTCATGTCCGTTTCTTCACTTCTTTATCAACAAGGCAGAGCCAAAAATCATTTTCATACTAATATATTAAATATACAAATTCTAACAATAGGACCTGATAACGTAATAAAACACATACCATCCCATGTGCGTTGGTGATACTTCTTTATTTTAAATGTGATGAAATAAATGAAAAGAACACAGTTGCAAGTAAACAACGTAGAAAATGCAGCACCGCTATAATAAACAAATATCAATTATCTGCAACTTGCAGGCATATCAAATATTTCTTATTAAAAATGCACAAGCTACAATTATTAGGAAATTCTTTACTACCTAAAGGATCGAGAAACAATGTGCTGCACAGCATGAATACTTTTCAGTTATTTAACTATAGATTTCCTATAATACAAGATGTCTTATTTATTGATAAATTAAACTTTGATGACCATTCATTGATATTTTCTAATTCGTTGTGAAATGCATTCTTCTCTTCAAAATTTGGTCTTGACTTACAAGGGCACCCAACAGTAAGTCAAGACCAAATTTTGAAGAGAAGAATGCATTTCACAACGAATTAGAAAATATCAATGAATGGTCATCAAAGTTTAATTTATCAATAAATAAGACATCTTGTATTATAGGAAATCTATAGTTAAATAACTGAAAAGTATTCATGCTGTGCAGCACATTGTTTCTCGATCCTTTAGGTAGTAAAGAATTTCCTAATAATTGTAGCTTGTGCATTTTTAATAAGAAATATTTGATATGCCTGCAAGTTGCAGATAATTGATATTTGTTTATTATAGCGGTGCTGCATTTTCTACGTTGTTTACTTGCAACTGTGTTCTTTTCATTTATTTCATCACATTTAAAATAAAGAAGTATCACCAACGCACATGGGATGGTATGTGTTTTATTACGTTATCAGGTCCTATTGTTAGAATTTGTATATTTAATATATTAGTATGAAAATGATTTTTGGCTCTGCCTTGTTGATAAAGAAGTGAAGAAACGGACATGACATTCATCAAAAAAGGAAACTCCGATAAGAAGCTTCAATGAATGATGTATTCAAAAGTTCAAATAGTATATAAAATAATATTCCACAAATATCTTTACTCCATAATGATTTCCCATATTGGGAATTTCTCAGAATGTGAAAGGATGTTATTGGTCGATTTATTACNAATCATGCTTACTTAAACAGATGATCAAACTATAAACTTAATTTTTCTAAAAGCACTTATTACAATTGCAACAATTCATTATAGTTCAATAGTTTTTAAAGAAAATTTCTCAGTTCCTTTATATATTGCTGTGTAAACAATTTATTATTATTCTCTTATTGTAAAATTTTTTATATATAATTTTTGTTTAGTTTTTGCACAACTTGTGTTTAGTTTGTGCATATTAAATGTTTATTGTTTATTGTAACAACGATCTGCACAGTGCACCTGGACTGTGATTAAGGAAAAAAAATTCACAATAAACAAAAAATTTTCACAAAAAAAATAATTAAGTCTATCATGTTCAAGGCGGGCAAAAAATTGTCATTGCAATTAATTGATTGCGCTCTACCAATTAATTACAATTAATCATTTCTTCAAGTATCATATTTCTTAGAATTATCAAACATATTTCACTGGCCTATTTTTCAGAAATAACGTCCATTTCTTTGTTTCAGATTTTTGAAAATGTCACGTTAAATCTACAGTGAAAGGATGTTTTAGTGCATCTTATTCCAAACTGAAAAATGGAGATGTTCTTGTGGAAAATCAATAATTTATTTCTGAAAATCAACAAAAAATATTGGGATAACAAACTCCTTTGAAAAGTTGTTAATGAAAACTGATTCTTCATGTTTGCAATTAATTGCAATTTAATTTTCAGCTGTGTCGATTAATTGATAATTGATTTTTACCTTCCTAATTAACTGCAATTTAATTTTTCGCTGTCCAATTAATATTGACCTGGCCTGACCATATCGCTATTCATTGAGCACATGTACTTTGTTAACTTCATGTGCCTTCAATAATTCTTTTTAAAGATTTTTAAACTGAACCACACCGCATAAGCATTTACTTAATTAAGTAAAAGAAATGACCACTGTTATGGTGAGAGATGAGGCAGAAATTTGTTGAATAATTATAACGAAATCAAATTTCTGCACAATATTATCGTCATCACAGTCGAGAGAAATTAAAAATTAATAATTGCCTCAACATAATTGCCGCTTTGCCTTTACCACTACGTTGATAAAAATTTACACAAAAATAAAATAACTCAGTAAATGGAGTATATGGTAAATTTGACATCGGATATATAAAGCCAAGGCATCGATTTAATGTTTAACACAGTTTTTGTTAAACATGCGAATGAAATCTCCCATATAAATATTTCGTCAAAGAGACAAATTAATTATTTAGTAACCATTCCCATTGGGAGACAGCGTAAGCGTAAGTATATTACTGCTCTCCATATGAATTTGTTTGAAAATTCTACTACAAAAAGATTTTTACAATATTTCATAAAATATTGCTATAATATACCTTAATGGTAATCAGCCGAATATTGAAAGTGAAAGGACGATCAGTGACAAGCAAGTCAGATATTTTTACACACAACCCGACAAATAGTAATGTGACCTTTTACAATGACCCGACACAAAATGAAAAATTCAAAATTTGACACAAATATTTGCGTATGCATACCTTGATATGATTAATGTACCGTAAATCCTCGTGTATAAAGGTCACCCCAAACTTTAAAGTCTGTTTTTTTAAGTTACATGCATGTATAACCCGCAAACACCATGCCACACTAATTGGAACCATTCCCTTCATACGCTTCTTCATTCATTTAACACACCTAATGTAACCCAGTCACCTGAGGTAAGTCTACATTTAACACACGACCTTATTATACCCGATGAATGGAATGACGTGCTGAACAGTGACCACGAGCAATGACCTCTTACTTGAGTACAAGCACTTGATATTTCCTAATGTCTTATTCTGAACAAATTATTTTTGGTATTGCGAATTTTAAAAGCCACTTTAAATTTTGCAGATATAAACCGTACACAAAAACATTTAAACAAAACATTAGATTTACAGATGCCCCTAATACGCGAAGTTGTTAGCATAATTTTTAATTGTTAAGCTAAATCTCTATGCCTAATAATGTTTTACCTACAATCCGCGCGACTCGAGTTTTAGTTGATCCGACTCGCGGATCAGTTCGGGAGGATGCGGAGCCGAGCCAAACTCTACAAAGACAACCTTACTTTTATCTAATTATAAAGAAAGAATATTTTTCAGCACATACCCTAAGCAAATTTTCAAAAAAATAATTTTTTTCCAATATATTTACATTTTTTCTTTTGGGAATTTTAGATGTAAACAAGGATTGGTTTGAATTAACACAGCAATAATAATATTTCGAATGATATCAATTAACGATATTATAAATGAAAGACATTGCCGAAAACGGCGAAATCGTAACAGCAAATAACGCTGTAAAATAAGGGAGATGCATATCAGACACTAAAGAAACGATTTACGTGAAATTGATTGACACGAATTTTAATTTCAATTGAGGATTCCATACATTGGAAGTAACGCACTAAGATTATTTAAATAGCCTGATTCCAATACATCAATCCCGTGCTCTATCCATTTTTTATTCCATTGTTATTTTGAGCGAATTTAAACGCAATATAATTCAAAGAGTGTCGAAGTGATGAGACTAAGATTCATGCATTAAAAGTGATTGAAAATAGAAAAAATAAATGCAAATTTTGAACAAATGTCATATGAGGCATACAAAGATCTCGAACTAGGGTAGATTATCTACAGGAGGGGGGGGGG
>CABFPE010000018.1:377633-390115 GCA_900660155.1 Hofstenia miamia | reverse complement strand
GGGGGGGGGGCAAACGGGTAGATCCAATCCGAAAAGCGGGTTGGGTCAAAAAAAGTTGGACGGGCCGGGTTGTGGGTCACATGTGCTCGGGTCGGGTCATGGGTCAAAATTTTGAAAATTGTTGAATCAGAGAAATGTATTGTTTGAAGGATTTCCCTGAAATATTGTGGAAAACTAACCATGCATTTCCATTTAGTATACAATCTACGATGCTATGAAAAACCTACTTTTAAATTAATGTTAATGAGATTGTTTCATGTTTTGTAAAACATTTGCAAATACAACTCGAGTGAAAAGCTAACTGGTTGACCCATGGGTCGGGTCATGGGTCAATTGTCTGCGGATCGAGTTGGGACGTGGGTCAAAATATGTTACCCGTTTGCCACTCTGATTATCTACTAGCAACAACCGAGTAACTAGTTGGCGAGAATATTTTCAGTTTTAAAACTTCATGTAAACGGTTAAAGTCAAAAGCAAGTAACAATGAAATACAAAAGAGTTTGAAAACGTCTTGAAGTCCATATCTTCAGCTGTTGGCTGCAATTAGAAAATTGAGTACGAAGATGACTAAATGTGTTTCATGAATTTGTTTTCAATCTATTTCTTTGGCGTTGTTTAAATTTTTTTTGGTTTATGAGTGTCTAAACAGTTCATAATGTAGTGAGTCAAATATTACTATTATATTTGATAATCATAAACAATTTGAAAATGTGTAATGTTTAGAAGCTTGTTCCTTACTCGCAAATTTTGAAATTTTAAGATCAATGAAAGAATTTATAGAAATAATTTATGAATGAATAAAATAAATACTTACACAATACCCAATTTTAGACTGTAAATGAGGAGAAAACAAATGGCTGGTGTTAGAATATTAGAAATGAGATTGGAGAATACAGTTGGTATGACTTTTCCCTTTAAAACATAAATTAGCAACAAGCGCTAAAACGGATAAATTACCTGACTTTGAAGGTATTTTCCAATTGTACATATTAGACAATCAGTCTAAAGAAGAACAGTTTACAAAGAAACTAAATACAAGGAACAGTGCAGTGACAAAACTTAATGCAAATAAAAAAACAAAGTGTATTGATAAACAATCACAAACCAGGTTAATGTTGCATTTGCACATGATTTAAAATTCCGGTGGCATATTAGAGTAGGTATGGGGCAATGTCCTCTCTCTAGGTTTCCATGTAATTAAACACTCAATCTGATCGCAATTACGATGGCTACCATTAGAAAATTCCGTATACGTTCTCGCCGAATCCGCACTACCTCCAAATGCATTTTTATGCTACTCCAATTAACCAATTTAGTAACTAAGCAATCCAGATCTGCTTTACATTGTAATACGTGCAATGTTAAACTAATTCAATGAAAACTGAGTTTCAAGATGGAAGGCCGTATTTTCTTTCAACAACGAAGTATTGCTTATAATTGCGGAGACGTTCGTTAGTACTTTTAAAATAGAATCTCCACCAGGTCGAACTTTGGGCTATTCGAAATCAATATTTATTGAAACATTCTCTGTTTTACAAGGAACAGCGAATTGGTGACCATAGCCAAAGAAGACTTTCAGACGATAAGCCCGAGAAAAAATTGATGCATTTACAGAACATACAACGTTTCGGATTTTTTTATTTAAATCAAATTTTTTTGATTTAAATGGGATTCTTTTTATTTAAATTGGATTTTTTTTATCTAAATTTCAATTTTACCCACACAATCTTCCAAGGTAGTAAATATTAGAAATCCTTTTGATACTACTATTTTTGAAATACAATCAATTTAATCAATTTTAAATAAACTGAAGATAAAAAACATGCAAAACAATATTTCAGAGCCTGTCAATTCATTCCAATATCAGGGCAATGACTTCAAAACAATTAGAATACACTAATTGTATCTCTTCTAGTGTACTTGATTTAAATCAATAATTGAACTAATAATGTGTTTTGATTTAAATCATAATTTAAATCCGATTTAAATCAATCATTTAAATCGAGTGATTTAAATTTACCAACACTGGTCAAAGCATTGTGGATTGAACGTGGGTCGCAGCAAGAAAAACCCGACGTGCTTCCAATCTTGATTATCATAAAATGCAACAACCATTCAAGAATTATAATCATAAATCAAAATAAAAGATTATAATCTACTTGAGTACACTTCCGCCTACAAAGAACAAATTCGTTCTTGATAAGTCAGAAGTACTGATAGTCAACATTTTTTTACGAATTACAGTAGGAGTAGGTTGGTAATTTGTATCTATCTTGAAATTAAATACAAACTAAATTAAACGCTCACTGGTATAGCGAATGAAGCAATAATTAGGAAGAGGCCAGCTTGTCTAAATACCTATTAGTTTGAATGAGGAATATCTTACCACTCACGAAGCCACATTAGCATCAACTGTGAGAAAACGTAGAATTCGACTACCGAGTAAGAACAACGACATGCTGACAAAAATAAATGGTAAATATATGAGCCAAGCTAAAATCACAACTCATTAAAATTTTAATGATAAAACAGTGCAATTATTTATTTCAAAACTAAAATTTCCTGCAAAACATGCAAACAAAATATTTAAAATACTATTGTAACCTATATGTACTTAACTAAGCAGTTATTATGCGTAGAGACTAGTGTAAGGCTAATTGTTTACATGGTGATGTAATCAGTGAGGAAAGCGGGTTGTCCTAAACAATGCGTCTTGTTGTCAGCCATAGAATCATATCGTTGGGAAAATGCTTCAGAAAACCGGACCATGGCTAGGCTTTGATTTTGAATGCCTATGTGCTTAAATACAACGATTGGGATTTATAATACAAGTAAATTAAGCCCAATATACTCTAACGATCAATTCAACTTCTTCTTAAAATAGCATCAATAACAGATTTAGTTTTTTGAATTTCAATTCCGAATTTTTAACTTATGATTTTAATATGTTTGCTCAACATTTCGAAACAACTGACTAAATCCATGCCATAAGCAGAGAAACTGCGAGATGTTCTTAAGAGTGGAAGTCATGAAAAGACATGGAGGAAGTTATTTTGAATATGCCTGAATCTTGACAACTTTGTTTTAATATTAAGACTGGTCGTACACTGCCGGTAACTAAAGAAAAGAAAGAATTTTTTACTTTACGGCAGTGTACGAGGTCGTAACACTAGAATTCCCAAACCGGCCTTTTTTATCGGAAACAAAATGTTTTGTATTGGAAAAATTTTCAGTTGAACTTTTTGATTTGATATTTTCATGCAATTATTGTATTATGATGCAAATTGTTTTTAATGATCATTAAAATTTTCATTGAATTTTAACTGTATTTTCACTTGAATACCTACAATACCCATTCCGGTCATTTTGACTGGTAAGTTTTGTGATAATTCGAAACACTCTACAGACCAACTTTATTGTAGGAATGACAATTGAACTAACTCTATCATCTTCTTGTTAATGTACAGCGATTCTTAGTAGGGCCCGGCGGTATGAAAATCTTAGAAGTCGGTTCGGTATTATTATTTATATATATATATATACATATATATATATATATATATATTTAAATCGATTAACATCCTACCGGCAAGAAATCAGGTATGGAAATTATTTAATTAAATATATGATTTTGATAAAACCCAATTGAATGCCATTTTTCACGATATTGAATTTGTTTGGAATTGGGCCCTTCTTGAAGTTATACTTTATTTTTTGTTTCAAAATGTACACAAAAACCAAATAATTAGTTGTCACTTTAGCATATTAAATAATAATAATTTTTATAAAAAGAACTAACATTTTACAAGAATTATTACTACTATGAGGCTGTGTCATAATCTCATAAAATACAAAAAATCAAAATTTTAGGAAGGAAATTTGGAATGACCAAATCTGCAGAGTACAAGAAGAATATCAGATAAACTTTAAAAATATTTTCGCACCCTGGACCCTTTGATTAGCTTCTGAATCCCAAAGGAGATCTTGACTAGCCTTTATCCGAATTTTTTAGCAGTACACGACCAAATTTGGCTTTCCATATTATTAATTGAAAAATGTTCACTTCACCATTCATAAAGCGTTCTATAAGACTCTTTATGAAGAGGAATGTGAAAAATATTCAATTANTATATATATATATATATATATGCAAAAAGCATTAAGATCAAAATAATAGTGGCAGGCACTTGCTACCTAAAACAACTAAAAAGAATAATAGATGCGTTAGCAAGAAGTACCGTAAATCCTCGAGTCTAAAGATTATATCTATAAACTTCTCACTTTGTTCGGGATTAAGCCTAAAATACATTTTAGAATGCCCAAATGCTGATTTGGACAAATCGTGGTTAAATTATGTTTGTTAAATGAATAACTTATGTGGGCGGGGTACAAAATTACTGTGGCATGGCAGATGCGCATGGGGTGCAGCTTCTACCCGGTGGCGGCTTATTCACAAGGATTTACGGTAATTAAAAGGTTTTTATTTTTTACCTAAAAAATGCAAACTTTCACTTTATAAAATTGACATTATTTACCTAACAACCAATTTTTCCATATTTTTTGACATTTGAAGTTACCTGATTCTAAATTTTTAAGTATTTATTTCAGCAATACAAAGTTAACATTAATGACAAAAATAGCACATCGTTCTTTGTAGTGGTAGTATAGCATGGTTATATCAATTATATCACATTTTTCGGAGTTTCTATGTAAAAGGGAATATTTTTCTAAATTTTGACTTTATTGACTTATGATAGGCCCAGTAATTACAAATGTGAATACATTTTATTGAAAATTAAGGTCTGACAAAGAGAATAGAATTTTTAACTCCACCATAGAAGCATCTTTAACATCAAATTGCAAGAAACAAGTGCAACCTTACAGAAATGCTAAATATCATTAGTTTATTAAAACTGCAATGGACCTTTTGACCTTGGTCATAAATGAAAATGATATAAATTTCATAATCATGACTATAGCGCTACGAAGAAATAAATGTACCGAATGGGCACATTATAAAATCTGATTTTTTTTGAGAAAAATCTATATATAGCCCGTTTTTGTGAAAGCAAAATGCATGCTTTTATATAAAATATGATAATAATAAACAAGTGTCACCTGCAAATAATAAATGTTATTTCATATTTTCATATTCAAAATATTTTTACTAAAAATGTTTATACGCTTTTACGAACAAAACTTTGCTATAAGGCGATTTTTTTAAGGAATTACAGTTCATTAGATGGTGGCCTCAAGATTACAACTAAACAAACAAGATATTAATTGAATCGAAAATAAACAATTGAAACTCAGTATGAACTATATATATGGTTTCGAAAATTTAACGTGGGACAGCTAACACTTTAATCGATGATTTTAAACCACTGATGATAATAAGATAGCCTGAATTCCAAACGAGCATTTGGGGAATTGAAACTAATATATATTCTATAGTTCTTCGAAAAATGGTAGCAATGTTGCAAACATTTTCTTACGAATTAAGGAACCATAATTAATATCTAGTATATTTCGATGAGCAAAATTCATTGAAGGAGTGTTTACTGCATTAAATAAACTTTATTTTATCAAGGGGAAAGCAAAATTATATACAAAGTGGTATTCAACGAATTGAACAACGTTTATGATGAGACAGACATACTAAAAGCTATACAAAGAAATTCATTTTTAACTACAATTTCAAGATAATTTAACCCAGTATATTCAATTGACCCGTGGAAGACATTGCACTTTATTTAAACCTGTTTTTTCAAAAAGTTCAGAATGTTTAGCGGACTTTCAGTATGTGATAAGTCTTGGTTTGTGTTTTTGAATTTGTATAGCTGTAGAACTGGATAATTCTAAAATAAAACCTCGATATATAAAATATTAGGCTAATATAATAACGAACTAACTCGCACTGCTGGCAACCAAATCTACATGTGTTCAATATAATAGCAGATCACAGGAGACGTCAAATAGGTTTTGATAGTGCCAAAATATACACGGTGCAATACAGTGCATATCATCGATATTTCTGATATCGAAGGAACATATTCTTCATGATCAAATATTGGACTGTAGAATTAAAAACGTAGAATCTCAAAAATTAATATGATAAACAATTCAGTCCCGTGGTGCTTAGCTTAGAAAATGATTCTTTGAGGAATAGCGTCTCCTACTTTTGGAGTCGAGTAATATATGTACATAAATTTCCAAAAATACAATTACTCTTCTGTCATTTATCTCGATTCCTTCCGAAATTTTAGCCATAAAGCTGATTGCAATTTCGAAATTGTAAAAATGCGATAATCACTTCTAGACAATCACTATAAATAGTTCAATTTCTTTGTATCATCTAGCGTCATGTTTATTATTTCCAGGACCAATTCCGTTCAAACAAATATTCGCAGAAAAATTTTTTTGGAAAAAAGGGAACTCTCTTTATGCAATAAGGCATTATTCCTCAAGTCAAACTATGTAGTAGATTGTGCCAAAATCAATTGCACAAAGAGCTAGGTATTAGTACGTACATATACTATATATGTAGATATACATTTAGGTGTAAGCCTGAGAACAACGTATGTTGTAAGTCAACTAAAAATATTACCAGTTTGCAAAATGATTCCAAGATTTCTATACTGTCGACATCCGAAATTCTAAATAATTACGAAAATGAAAGAAGTGCACATAAGAACTACCTGTGTAAAGAGCGTATCACATGCTGAGCTTATCCCGAAGATGCCGGTGGAAGCAACGATATTTGCATACTAAAATAATCAATATTTTAAACCCATATCATTAAAAATGTAATCACTAACACATAGAAAATGAAAACTAAAGCTTAAATTGCGACAGTTTTAAGGTTTCATGGATTTTATGAAATGTGAACTACTAGGTTCAATATCTATTTAAGCCCCTCGCTTTCTATAAACCTTAAAAAGCAAAATTAATATTGAACAAATCCTTACTATAACAAAAAGGAGTGAATACGTAAAGCGGAAGAAAGAATCAATACAATTCGAAATATCTTTAATTTCAGTCAAATAATGCTAAACCGTTGCATCAAGAATTATAATTTGTACAAGAAATGGGAATTTGATTTGACCACAAGCACCAACTTCAAAATATGGAAAAATTGAAGATTCAATACAATAAATTTTCAACATGACGAGTTGAAATTAAGAGGTTCAAGTATCTATGATCAGAGTGATAAGCGGGTCACATATTTTGACCCAAGACCCAACCCGATCCGAAGACAATTAACCCATGAACCGACCCGACCTATAGTATGTTGACACATAATCCGACCCATGAGTCAGACAGTCAGCTTTTAACCCGCTTTGTATGTGCAAATGTTTGACAAAACTAACATGAACCAATATCATTAACATTAATTTAGGAGTAGACTTTTATATAGCTTAGTAGATTGTATACTAAATGGGAATGCATGGTTAGCTTCTCACTAATATTTCAGGGAAAACCTTCAAACAATAGATTTCTCTGACCAGGCAATTCTCAACATTTTGACTCATGACCCGACCCGTTTGCCACTATGTCTATTACCCAATAATTGATAAATAAAATCACTTTGAACGCATCACCACTACAATGCCACAGTAAAATACGCCGTTCATATGTCTTAGAAGCTCGAATTAGTTCTTAGTTAAATTGCTCTCAAACACTATTTCATGGAGATTTAACAAAGATTAAGACTAGTGGAAGTTTATTGATTTTTATAAGAAATCCAATTCCTCATTAAACAAAAGCATATTAAATTAGAATTAATTGTTAATAAGATAAAATAAAAAGAATGTGAAACGATTACTTTAACTTGGGCCACGGTTAGACTAGTGATTGTTTCAAAAGTGATCTATCACATTTGAAAGAATTGCCCGTCTAACCACCCGAGATAATTGGCGATGTGACGATCGCAAGGAAATCGAACGCGCACGATTTCTTCGTGACCGTCACATCGCTAATTATCTCGGGTGGTTAGACGTGCAATTCTTTCAAATGTAATAGATCACTTTTGAACCAATCACTAGTCTAACCGTGGCCTTAGGGATTCTTTACGGAGTTCACACAATGAATTACATGTATACTAAAAATGGTTCTTGAAATAATGGTTACATAAAAAATCAAATTTTAATATGGCATGCTCAAATATATGGCGAAATAAAGTGTTTTTTTTGAAAAACTAAGATCGCATTGCATTTAACAGATGCATGCAATATTGCAACCAGTGTTGATCGATTTTAATCACTTGATTTAAATCATTGATTTAAATCGAGTACACTAAAAGAGATACAAGTAGTGTATTCTAAATGTTTTGAAGTCATTGCCCTGGTATTGGAATGAATTGGCAAGCTCTAAAAATGTTGTTTTGCATGTTTTTTATCTTCAATTTCTTTAAAATTGATTAAATTATTGAATTTCAAAAATAGTAGTATCAAAAGGATTTCATATATTTACTACTTTGGAAGATTGTCTGGGTAAAATTGAAACTTAGATAAAAAAATCTGATTTAAATAAAAAAAATACGATCTTTTTTATCTTTTTAATTTCAATCGAATTTTTTTCCAACACTGATTGCAACTTTAATTATTAATGTTGTATTTAAGAACAATATTTTACTAATATAATAATAATACGCTTTTTTGAAAAAAACGCAATTATTTGGCCATATATCAAGAAGTCTATGATGGCACTAAAATTTGAGATATTGTAAGCGGTCATCTTTTACTTATGCAATTGATTATTTTCCCTAAGTGCAAAAGATTAGAGAGAGGCCAGAAATGAGCAAAGTCAATGTTATAAAATTTACACATAGATAACACAATGAAAACATTAAAGATAATTTAAATTCTGCGCGTGTGACATACATATGTTGACATTGTCAAACGTATTTGAAGATGAGCAACACATATCATCGAAAGCTTAAGAAATAAAATGGTGGTGAATGCTGGTTAGAAATACATAAACAGTAGAACGACAGTTACACCGCATTATGATTAAATTTGGAATACAGGCAGAATTTGAGGCTCAAATTATGGTTCTGTGCCCCAGAGGTGGTCGAGGTTCCATTTAGTCCCAAAGCACAACTTATATTTTAGGAAAAAATATTAGTGCTATTCTGAAATAGGTAGTACCAGTTTCTTCATTATTGCTCCCACTTCTATTAGGTTATTTAATTACAGGCCCCAATGGAAATTGCATGGGACTGAATGGTCCCACAAAACAACCCTAGTTCAAATAACTTTTATATTGTTTGGCAAATGAATCATTAATGAACCAAGCATATTGAATGAGCCAAATTTGAGTCTTGTCGTCGTTCTAGTGTTAAACAATGAATTAATGAAATGCTCGAAACTCACGGATAACCTTAAAATATGAGTAACAAATATAAATATTTATACAAAATAATACTCAACATTTCGCATCATTATACAAAATATAAAATAAACCACTGAAATACGTTAGTTTGAAATACGTAATGCTGCAAACAATAACAATACAATACAAAGACATGGCTTTAGTAGAATAATAAAACCATTTATGCATAGATAACTAACTAAACATGCAAAATCATGTCCATAATATTCTGATTGATTTACACACACGCACAAAAAATTTAATAGATTAGTCGAAATTTTGCAAAAGTATATCAAATTTGCAAAAAATATTGTAGTGATTAATTCATTAGTTTACCTGCCATATTTACTATAAAGGATGCCCATAATTGGATACATGACATCTTGACACTACACTTTATATTTTTAAGTAAACTTTGCAACTATTATTCAAATGTACGGTTGCAATGCAAGCTAAAAAAATATTAGTATTATTATTATATATAATCAACTACGAAACTACATTTTAGTTATCGACAATATATGAGCTCATGTCAAATCTTCAATCTCATATGAAAACTTAAAAATGGAGGAAGACGAACATTTAAAAGAACTACGTGAGATAAACTAAACTGTTGTTTCGAAAAATAATGCAAAAAAATAGAGAGGAAACATCGATATATAGACTGATTATATTAAGAACGTAATTAAAGTTGACATACAATGATTACAGTCCATTTGGAAGGAAGGAAAGCGTTTACTGCCATTGATTGCAGACATCAAACAGCGAAAGGCTATGTCATCAACCATTATTTAAAATACTAGAAAAGATTAAAATTTTATTTCAATTTTTTTAAGATTACTCTTATCAGGAAATAAGTTATTTTTCTGGCCTTCGACGTTAAACAAGGATAATCTTTACTCCTATTTGTCTATTTAGCTACATGACTTAATTAGAAGCTTATGCCAATAAATCTTGGTTCAAATTTCGATAGCGCCCATGATCATTTCCATTAATTGCAATTTTCAATTTAGACATATAAGGCAAAAATCACAACCTGGAATTTTGTGGATATGAACACTCGAAATGTACTGTTACACATTATATATCGGAGAGTCATGTCTAACTTGAAGTAAATTTCAAAAGAAAGGGTCAACCTGAAATCCATTTTCAACAGTAAACTGTCAAAAATTTACAAATTCTGAAACACAGCACTCTCTTAACAAAACAATTATGTAAATTAACCTGAGAAAACAGTTGAAACAAAATATATGGAATTAGAGTGTTAGTAATGAATAGGTAATTCAATACTTGTCAAAAATGAAACCGCAACCTTGTTTAAATAATTAATGCAATACTCTCTGAAGGATGTGTGTTGTCACAGTTGCTGGTGCATTGCAAAAACACCTTCATATCAGTTGCTGGTAAAATAATTGTGACGCAGTCAATATTCCATTACCACACTCAAATAATGTGAACAGGTACACTTAGTGGGCAGTTAAATTTTCGAAATCTTTGTATATACGATTAGACAATAATCAAAGAAAAAAAGGAACAACTCTGTGGAATATTTTGTAAATACAGGTGAAACACTTCCATTATATTACTTTCTTTTACTAATAATAGAATCAAAACCAAAAGGTGTAGGGTATTGAAAAACAAAGGAAATTAGATTGGTTAAGAAATTCTTACCGCTGAAGCAACTGTGAAAGCGGCCAAAACACTGGAGTTTGAGTGACCACAAAACATTTCAATTGTGATTTGGAACATCTGGTGTTCCATAAATGAAGACAGAGACTAAAAGTATTATTGATAGCGAGATATTCTAAATAGCCATATAATTGGTGATTATGCAAATCAAAATTACCGCTTAAATTTACCAGTGGCCAGGAAAGTAATGGCACAATTTTTACTGGTAATAGAAATAAATGATTGAAGAAAATAAATTTGTTTTATAATGAAAAAATTGTTGAAAACAAGTAATAAATGTTGGAGAACATGGGAAACAAAAACTTGAAGTGAAATGTATCGACAAAATCGTTAAATTATGCAAATTGTTGCATTTATTGCCAAATTGTTCATGTATGCAAAATTTGAAGTCAAATTGGTAATTTATTAGTTAAACGATTTCAATACACTCGCAAGATATTTTTCATGATTGCAAAATTAGCATGTGATCTCATAACAACATTTACTAGAACTGTTTAGTGTAAAAATAGGTTTGCTTAGGACCATTTTGAATATTGTCCAAACGCAAATACAACAACAATAAATTAAGATTTTCTTCTTATGAGGAATAAATCAAATATTAAGTAAAATAGACATTAGTGAACATTCCTGTCTATATCCTGTCCAGGGTGAGAAATTAACAAATGATACTGACGTGCGTTGACGGCCGATTTAACATAAACAGATAACACCAATGTCATATTACGTAATAATAAGCAGGGAAATAGAAGGAAATTTTACATCCAAATTTAACATATAAAATAATAGCCTCTTTCTTTCAAAATGTATGGTGTTTCACCCATTCATGCATATAGTTGTGAATGTCTCGCAGTGGATGTTGAGAGATTTGCATGGGCTGAAAAAACGAATAGATTTACAACTTTGTCATATACATTTGAATTAGCAAACACTACTTATCAATTTAAATTGAAAGATCGATTGATGTAGTCATTTTTATTGTTCCGAGGCAAACTGTTAAATTTTCAAATACCAAACTCAACATAGCGAAAATAATAATAATGATTATAAAAAGCAATTCATACTGTTATTTATTGCAAAAATAAAGATGTAAAAATGCCAATAAATCATTTAGGCTGTAAAAAAATAAACTGGATAAAATATGCAGAGAAGTGGGTGACATTTTGAATGCAAATTCTATTCCAAAGGCGACGCTATATTTATATGCGGTTGACATTAAATAGATTAATATATCTTGAATTGAATTAAAAAACAAAGGAAAGATTATCTAAAGTAATAAATGCATGGAGGAAACAATACATTCCATACGAGGTTGACAATACCAGCATTATTGATTCGATGTTTTAAAGAATTCAATGAATATTTAACTTAATAAATGCAATATATACATACATATATATATATATATATATATATATATATTT
>CABFPE010000018.1:357372-373508 GCA_900660155.1 Hofstenia miamia | reverse complement strand
TATATATATATATATATATATATATATATACATAGATATGTGGCGCTTTGTACGAAAAACTACATAGATAACGTACTCTTTGTACACCTGTGCAATAGATAGTGGCGTATTGTACTAGGCGGCGCTTTGTATTATGCTTTTTTGTATATAAAAACTATATTTTCAAAATATCATTACAATTAATAAATAGCGCCTTCAATATCAAAATAAGACAGCAGAAGAACAATAGAAGTAGTTTTATTTACTAAACAAACATCCAACAAAAAGAAATAAAAATTTTCTTAAGAAGTTCTTATTCAAAGTCTTTTTGATCTGTCATCACTCATTTCAAAAACATAAAAATATATTTAAGCAAGAGTTAAACACATAAAACATAACATAAAAACAATACAAGAACTTCACAAACTCGTGGAAAAAAACAAAGGTACAAAGCGCCATTTATCTATGTAAAATTCAAAAAAAAATTTTTTGACATGAGAAAAGAAATTTGTTCTCACTGGAGTAGAAAGAAGGCTTGGGGGCTACAGAAGCGATTCACGCAATTTTGTTAGATTTCATTGTTTTCATCAGGAGAAAATTGAAAAGNGGAAAAACCCAAGCGGCGTTTGTACACCACACATATATATATATATATATATATATATAGTGCATTATTGCTGCTGGTCGAGGTGGATTGCGGTTTCTGCCTCGTCCGAGCACCACTATTTTTCAAAATGACGAAGCCTGTTACCACACCATGGCTGTGGTGAAAGGCTAGTTTGACACTCAATCGTACACTCTCTTGAACAAGTGATCTGGATCCTCGCCAGACCTACACCCCATTGAAAATGTATAGAATCATCTCAAGACGTAAGTAAGTGAAAACCAACTTCGATTGAGAATCTAAGGAGGAGATATCCCACCAATATTGTGAAAACTTGCTCTTGTCAATTCCCCGTCGTATAGCTACAGTAATCAAAGCATGAGGTTACAACATAAAATATTGACACTGTCTTCTGATCATGATTATTTACGTTATCTAATGCATGTAATGTAACAGTATAGATTTAATTGGCTATTGATTTGAATTAGTTCTTAGCAACATCGAAGACTTTCGTCTCGCACTGTATATATATATATATATATATATATATATATATAGGGTTACATATACAACTAAAAAGAACATTACAATTTATATAATTTTGGAATGATTCCATAAATCAGACTTAACACATTTTGAAAATATAATTTAAATGACAAATTTAAAATTTTTATACTTACAAGTGGCCAAACAAGTTTGGTGAGAAGTTTAAATTCACTCCACATGCCTTCAGTTTTGTAAATATATCTTTTCGTTGTAAATGAATGATTACCAAGTTCAGTATCGGAATCGTCCATGTCTGTACAATTATAAACATCAATTAGCTTGAAAAGAACCTCTCAATCATATCTAAAACTACTAGAGAAATAAAATATAATGACATTGATAAAAATAATTATACACATTTGAAAGCAGCTGATTGCGTATGCCATATATGAATTTATAATAAAAGCGAATCAAACTAAATTAATGTCCACAGTTAGTTTATAAAATTTGGTTTTGTTTAACATCGCTGGAATTATTCACTTATTGTATTTTTCTATGCAATTACTTTATGGTGAAGCCCGCGATATATCTTTCGCAATAAAGTTGATAGTGTAATCACAAATATATTTACACCCGAAATGTAGTTAGACAAATCCCACGTTATTTCATAATTTCAGCGAGTAGTGTATTCAGGAGAGACTCAAGAAGAGAAGACCCTACAATGTTATAATCAATGGAAAAGAAATAAAAGATGCTCCTATATTTACAACGCTTTTCAATTTTACAAATATCATTTGGGAATGAAATCAATGCAAATAATACAAAAATAGGAAAATTCTTAACAACTGTAAATAAATTGAATAATTATTTGAATAAATATATAGTTGAAGTGAATCAATATTTCTAAATGTCAACAGCTTTGTATTTTGCAATATGAGTATTTTAAAATTTTTACATGTATGCACAACATTTTGTAATGATATTCAAAATCTCAGCAATTTGTAATGATCATAGAATTTCCAAGAGCCTACAAATGTACATCAAAATTTTAAAATTAAAGACAAACACAGTCATTATTCGAATTTGTTAAAATGTTACCTCCAATTGTATAAAACAAATATATTAAAATTATATGCCGAAACTAAACACCTATATTTGAGCTGGATTTCACTTGCTGAATGTGTCAAAAATATTAATAAATAAGAACAATGAAAAGGCTGAAAATTCCTATTTCATGATTATTCCTTTATTGTTGTCAATTTTTATTGATCAATTTGCATGACAACATATCGTTGTCATTACATTAGAAATTTCAAACTTTAACAAGATTAGAAAGAACCTAACAGACAGAAACATACACTTACATTAAAATAGCGCCGATTTTGCAACCACCCTCCCCCTAAGATCTCGGAAACAGTACATTCGATTAACATCAAATTCTGTGTGGAGATGACTTTGACATGTGAAGTATATCTTGGCAAAATCATTTTGCGATATGATAATTAATATGCAAATTATGCGCATTTGAATAGAGGTTATGTATCAATTTTTCTAAATTTCTGATAAATAGCAAAAAATTTGTCTTTAGTTTAAAAGTTACATTTTTTATGCTGTAATCCAGGCGCGAATGATAAATTATACAAAATTTCATAAAAGATATTCAGATGAATATGATTAAATTTTGGCTGAGCCATCTGTCGTTATTGATCTTCATGCATATTTTTAGTAATTTACTTAAAAAATTTTGTCGATGTCAAGGTTCTGTACGTTAGTTTTAAGACAAAAACACAATAACAATTTGAGATGACGACATCAACTTTACGGATTAAGTATAACTATCCAAGTTCATTGTGTAAATATTTGCAAATGTATACACATTGTTTATCGTGGTCACAACAAATAGGAAATATAATCATTTAAACATTTAAAATAAATTTCAAAAATTATGTGTAGTAACACTGTCAACTCAAAACCACATTGTTGCAAAAATACAAACTTACATGTAGACTATTGCAAAAAATCTCAGTTCTCAAAATATATATTTAAATACAAGCAAAATTGACAAAACTTCTGAAATTATAATTTATAACTTTAATGGATAAACATCAATGCAGCAATCAATTGCTAAATATACATTGTTGGAATATTTAAAATCGCTAATGACAAGGGACTAATACTTAGAATTATAAATAATATAATTATATAGCAAATTAAGAAAGTAAAAGCAAAAAGTATTTTCAGCATTACACGAAATATTGAATTCACCTAAGGAGTAGTGGCTGCACCTCGATATTCGCGATCAGCTCGATATTCACATACAAGCAAAATTTACAAAAAATTTGAATTTATAAATTATAACTAATAAATAACCATGAAAGCGAAAAATATTTGTAAGTTAATGAGCTTATCATAATCCAAATTGCTAATAAAATTGATAGGAGAGCATTACACATAAGTCGTACGAAAACGTTAATCATTTATTCATGTACGAAAAAGTAAACTACAGACAATTTTAATAACATGACAGTGAATTCAATATTTAGTCTGGTGCTAAAAATACTGGGCAGTTGTTGTTTTTAATTTCCCAAAGTACAACATTATTATTATATTTACAATTCTAAGTATTGGTGCCTTGTCACCCTTAAAGCAATTAGTAATTTGAAGCATTGAAACAATTTATCTTTAGCAATTGATTGCTGTATTCATGTTTAACCCGAAAAGTTATAAACTATGATTTCCAAAGTTTTATAAATTTCGTTTGTATTAGAATATCGAGCTTATTGCAAATATCTAGCTGCAGTCAACCAAGCATTATATCGGTTGTTTCTACAAGTGACATTCTACAAATATTTTTCAATAATTTAAACAAAAGCATTTCTTTTAATCTTGTATATAGTAATACTACAATATTAATAAATTCCGTTTGGTATATATAACAAAATTACACTTTTACAACCACAACTTCATTCATTAGTTTTGAACAAAAATCTTCAGCTATATGCATTACGCGTCGGTTTGTCAAATTTTAATAATCAATTTGTAAATCAAACAATTTGGTAAGATCATATTTGGTACGATAATCTGTCAACCAAATAGACTTGTTTAATGAGGTAATATAAACCTATAACAAATGTCGCGAAACGGATGTTGATTATAAATTATTGTTGTAACGGATTTATAGTTGTTAAGAACTAATGAAGGCGTTATTGTACTTTAGGGGACCCAGTTTATGTGACGTCATAAAATGGGTATAAAACTCTAAACCTAACCCCAATCCCTTGCCCAAAACTTGGGTGTTTTGCAAAAAATTATTCAACAAGATGAAATTCAATATAATTGAGTTTGTTGGGGAGTAGGGTTAGGGTTGAGGTTAGAGTTTAATACCCATTTTATGACGTCACTCAATCTTACTTAGTATTATGATTAATGGAATCTTTTAAAGGCTTGGCAATGCATGTAAAGGAAATTGTTTGGCAATCTACTACAAAAGGCAGATTAACTGAAGTACATAAATTATTATGTTGTATTTTCATTGACGCCTAGATCATTCCACACTTCAGAAGGAAGAAATTACAAGATGTGGGATTTCTCGTATAATGATTTATATCGGTAAATGCGTACAACAGGGCATTTGTAGTCTACAATTAACTTTGTTGGCGGTTAAGGACATATTTGCAAAATCAATTTTCTGAGTTCCTTTTCATATAAAAGTTTATTTGTTATAAATATGGACTTTGACATGTAAAAATATAGCAGTATTCGCAAAGCCTCCGTTAACATCTAAAAAGTTAAACTGCATATATTTATAACTGATTTGGGTGAGATAATTCATTACAAGTTGTTGCCAGTTTTGAAATTTAGATCTATTAAAAGACAAATAGATAACGATTGCTATATAAAATTTATTTGGCAAATAATGAAGACTGTGCTGTTTAGTGGAGAAATTTTCATTGACATCCTGGTCAGTTTGCAGTGACATAGTTATCATTTTTGCAATATAAGTGCAGAGTTTTGTCCATGAGATTGCTGTTCTAGGCACAAATTTCGTATATTATAAATTTCATCGATGACCTTAAAGCTCTTGGTAGTAACAAAGACCTTTTAATGGTAGATATTCAAAGGTTCTTACTCTGGAATCAGTCTAACGGCATGGCTATTAATGTTTCCAACTCAACTTCTCATTTTCTAATGTAAAAAACCTTTTGAGCTTGTTATCGACATGAAACTATCTATTCCGTTCAACACGTTAAAGACCTAGGAGCTATTATAGACCCCAATTTGGTTTGGAACCTACACGCCTTGACACAGCTTCAAAAGGCTAGAAATGCTTTTCATATGATAAAGCACAATGTTCCGTTTCAAACTAGCCAGAAAATAAAGGCTAGTCTTATACAGTCATGTGTCCTCAGTATTTTACATTACGCTAGCCAGGCATGGTTTCCTGGTGATGTCATCCTGCATAAGCTTTATAGTTTTCATAGACTTTGCCTTTATTGGTTTTTTGGCAAAGGACAGTTTTCCTTTGCTCTAGCCAGCAATTATCGGTTGTATCCTATTATTGTGATATTTCAACTTTACTACTTTTTATTCATGAAAATGTGTTTGACGGTAGATCATGGATTACCCCGGATCATTTTCCCATTCATGTTGGGTTGGACAAACTTCGATCTTCAAGTCATGTGCAATTCTACTACTAGAAAAGATGTCTGAAAAGAGTTATTTCAGAAGAGTCGTGACACTGGCCAACACACTCAGTGCCACCAACAACACCTTTATTTTGAAACTCAAAAGTCTGCGCTTAAGAAGAGCCTTGAATCTTTGTTTTGCGTCAAGGAATTTCTACTTGATGTAAAGTATTCCTTTTACAGTATTGTATATTATGTTTTATTAAGAGGTAACAAGGTCGCCAAAAATTTATGTAATAGCAAAAGGTTTACAATATCATTTAACTTTTGCTAATAGAATAAATATTCACTTCACCTACAGTCAAAGTGCAGCGGAGCTTATTGACTTATTGAACTTGCAAACTCGAATATCAGAGAATATTGATATATTGCTAATTTCATTTGCATAAATATTTAATTCTACTGCTTGCTAGAAGCTTCTCAATTCAATTGCTTTTCAACTAACTATATTTTTAATAAAATATAAATTGCCATTTTGTGTCTAATTGTCATAGACATAATTTTTATTGGAAACAAACAGAGGTATCCATAGTTACATTTTTTCGGTATCCGTTTTAAGGTATTTGGTGTTCGTTTTGAGAAATTTAGTATTCAATTAACCTTTTCACTATCTAAATCTGACTGACAAATGTAATTGAATTCTTAATCATTATTAATTAATATAATCTTACTGTATGTCATTAAAAATTGAAGCTTTATGTTTTATCCTTGCGGAATTCGCTACCAATTTTTAAATTGCACTTGGCACAGTACAGCGTTGCACCATTTTATCTTAAAATGCATTGAATAACGAGGTAGCGTAGCAGTAAATAATTGTTTTACTTGATATAATATGACATATAATTCCATTTAAAAAACGTAGAAATTTATTTTTTTTTAATATTGTAAAGCAATGGTGTCCGTTTTTCATTTCAAGCAGTAATTATTTTGTTTAAAATTTAATTTTCACCACATTTTAGAGAATTATATTAATTTTGCTGCTTTCTGTTCAGTTAATTTTCTCTAGTAATATGTTTGATACATTATCCAAATCACAAAGCTTTTGCATTGTAAATAAAGAAATATCAGTATATTTTTTTACCTTCAATTATATGATTTTCAAGGGATGTTGTATATGCGGACATATATTTACACTTGTAGAAAAAAATATATGCCATTTTTGAAGAAATGAAGCATGCTTATCGCCGATAAAATATAGTTCAACTAATTTTATATTTGCGTTGTGGTTTAGTAACTTTGTACTTTATTGTATCGTTGCATCATATATATTTTAAGACGGTCTTATACACCTGAACTTACGATACATGTAGGTATAAATTTTAATATTATTAATAATTTTATTTCATAATTAACACATATCAAAAATACAATTTTCATATTTAAGATTGGGGCGGATGGACATGCAATCCTTTTTGTAATTAACGTAGTAAAAATACATAATGTATTTCGGCTTTCTGATTCTTTCGATTTTCTTAGGAAAATTTGATGTGGGAAAATTATGTATATAATACATTTTTTCGGGCATTTATTTTTTGCCTTATTTAAGTAATGCTTGAAATAGTCTAATATTGAATTGATGAATTTCAAAATGAATGCTTTTCTCAAGATCACTCTATGCGAAAATCAGTACGAGTATACAACTGTAAAATTGTTAAGAACTCTTCTGAGTTGTAGAGCTGCAAATAATATTTTCACTTTTTATTTTCTCGTAATATCCCAAGCATAACCTTGCCGTTGTAAAAACTGTCAATATTTCAATTCTTACAGCTAAGATAACAGATTAAGCCCAATTTTTTTTATAGAAATTGTGGTTGCAAATAACCAAACAACCTGGTGCTGATAAATTCTTGGAGGTTGTTGTGAATCAGTTTCGATCCCGATTATAGTTCAGGAGCTAATTATTTTGGAAATGCACAAGCAAGCAAATTTAATAGTAATATGATGCAATGAGAAGTTTTAACGAAAATACGTAATATGAGTGAAATATTTTTGCAATGAGGAAATGCACATAACATGTGAATTGGATATATTTATTAATTTTTAAGTCGGCAATCGTTTCATTAGAAAGAAATAATGTATAATATATGTAGAATTAATGTTTAGAAAATTTGCGATTTCACAAAAAGTGTTGGTATAAGCTAGTGTTTGCGATAGCGATTTCATTTCATATTCTTGTAACAGGGATTTTGTTTTAGATTCTAGTATGCTACTAAACCAAGCTAATGTTGAAAATTGGCTTAATATTGTAAGTATATTCCTAAATGTTATCACATTTAGTATTGATTATATCTGTTAATTGAATGGAATTATTGCATCACATAATATATAATTGAATGCATTATATAGCATACATTTCACAATATACTTTAGTTTTTTGCAATATTGATTATTGTTTGTTGGGGACATGTCATTTATATTGGTCGGCATGTTTCTCAGCTAGTCTTGGACAATGATGGCATTGCATTAACAGAAAATATATTCGTCAAAAGTTCTTCATGTGCAGCTTTACCTACTGGAACATAGGCTTTTTGTATTATTGTAAATTTTTTGTAAATTGTAATTTTTTGTATCTGAATATTTGTTAATTTTTAAATTTTATTGTTTGTAGTATTCTTTTCTTAATTTGTATAGATTAATTGAGGTGGCCTTTCGCAAATGTTCCACAATTTGATGTTCATACCTGGAGAAGTGTAAATACAATCAAATGTGTAAATTTTTATTAACAATTTTCATCCTTCAGTCTTTTGATATTTAGAATAGAATATACACTTTAATAATCATTAAACGAAACGAAAGGCTATTTCAATTAAAGCACTCAGCAATATATCTCAGCAGCTACCTACAAAACCTAAAATTCAGTTAATCCATGCCATAGTTTTAAGTCATTTTTATTTTGGCAATGTACTTTATGCGGATGTAAATGAAAATTTCCTAAAGAAGATTAATACACAGTTAAGATGGTCAATGAAGTTAGTAACGAACAACTATTCTGATATTAATACTATTAATTACAAAAACTTCAGTAAAAATTTCTTAAATCTTCAATGACTAATTCAGATAAATGCATTAACAACATTGTATAAGATCGTAAACAACATCAAGCCCTACGATAAAATAAATTTCCCTTATCTCGGTAAAATCGCTAACCCAAATACACGCACTCGAAATATTAAACCAGGTCTTTGTAAAAAGAAAATAATAAGAAATGCATTCATTAATACATTTATAAAACTTTGGAATCATTTACCTAGAGAATTAAAGTTACTGAATAATTTTAAGATATTCAAAAACAGTGGCAAACAGTGTTACTATAATTCTAGAAACGGAATAATTGAATTCAAATGGAGGGGTTTCAAATTTTACAACCAGGATTATTCAACTAATAAATTTATACGCCATAGCCCAATGGTGCAATTTTCTATTTTGTATTGTTTTTTGTACAGTTTATTGACGCATGCAGATTTGCTATCAGAACAATTATATATTGTCAAAGTAATTTCTGAATAAAGATTTCTTCTTAATATACGTGGTGTGGATAAAAAATACCTTGACTAGTATAGAAATAAAAGAGATAAGATACTCCAATTTCATATATATATATATATATATATATATAACAATAAATATATACAGCTAAAATAAATAAAATTTGTTTTTATAAATAACTTTATTTAATATCACGTGGCGTTTATTTGAAAAATGTGTCATCCAATAGAGTGGTAATCCGCTTTTTGTTTGTCAAGGGAACAGAGGTCACAAATTGTTAAAGAATTGCAAGGAGTGTATAAAGGTGATGCCCCAAGCAAGTCCACATATATGCTTGGATTAATGAATTTCAATTTGGAAGAACACGTGGTTTTGATGCAGATAATGTGGGGAGACCTGTTGAAATCAGTGACTGAAAAAATGAAACTCTTGTAAAATTTATTAAATTTTAATGTTTGTATTTACGAGGTCAGCATTTTGAAACAGAGCAGTTGATGAAGGCTGTGACCAATCATTTAGAGAGTAAACCTTTGACATTTTTTGAAACTGGCTTCAATATGATGGTCAAAAATGAAGAAAGTGTTCGGAGAACCAAGGAAGTTAGGTTGAAAAATAATGAAATTTTAGAACCTGTATATATATATATATATTTGTTAAATATATAATTTCGTTTTCCTGCTGTTTAATTTCTAATACGAGTCCAGTTACTTATTATATTATTCACACCACGTATATTAGTGAGCCTGATTTTGCTCTTTAAATTCTGATAAAATTTTCCAAATTTATATTTTGATAAATAATCATAATTGAATAAAACGTTTGTGCTTGAATTCATGACTTCACTACATTGTCTTATTTATTATCATATTAGCATCACTAATTATATGATTGTGTTCCGAAAATATATCTTGTTTTACTTTACAAACTTGTTTTTTTATTAACATACATGACATTGGAGATACCATATCACACATTAATTCAGTTTACATGTTTTGCATTACATACCTGTTAATATACATCACACATTAATTTAGTTTACACTTTCATTTACTTTACATGCACCCATATTTTTTCAGCTAATATATATGACATTGCTAGTCATTTACTTTATATACACGTTTGTTCTTTAGTTTCTATAGTGACCCACTGGTTTTCCATTGTGAAAATTCCATGCATTTAATTAGTTTTGCTAATATCAAAATACAAATTCGAGAAATGTTTCGTTAAACTTGACATAACAACCATAATACATGTTAAAAGCAAACTAGTTTTCGAAAAAAATTAAACACGGTTTATACATAAAGACGTAATTTAATTTCCTAAAAATTATAAATGCAATGTTATTAATAGGGTTTATACACATACATGCTTTCAATGTGCACTATTATTATTATTATTTGAGTTTTACATGCCAATCTTCGTTTTGCATTTCTTTTTGGTGTAAACGGATCTTTAATGTCTATACACATTGTAGACTATTACATTTTTCCAGTTTTATTTGGTTTATGGTTAATACGTGGCTGTAGAAATTTTTTCACTCAAATTTTACAAATATGAAGTTTAAGTGACTATAACATTTATCACGATTTAATATAACATTTTCAAATCATAAGATACTAGAATTCTTTCAATACACAAAAAAAATTTTTCACAAATTGGAAATATGTTAATTATTATAACAATATGTTTTTCCCAATTTATAAATTTATGTAAATGATAGAAACGTTTTCCTTTCTTTGAGTTTAAATGGTTTTTTACTTTTCCACGTTTGTGAGTTAGTTTTTTTTCTGACGTTTTTCCTTTCTCTTAGTTTAGTGTTAAAATTTAGATATCTTTTCAAATTGGCTGTCTGTCAATAATGGTGTACCTCAAGGAACCATACTAGGTCCCCTGCTTTTTAATATTTATGTGAATGACATGAAGGAAATTACTGACTGCGAAATAACACAATACGCCGGTGATATATCTATTTACTGTGGAAATAAATCCTTAGATAAAGCTGTAAAAGTTATTGAATCGAATTGTATAAAATTGAACAACTATTTTAACATGCATAGATTGCGTATTAATACGAAAAAAAACTGAATTTTGCATTATGCAACCTTTTAGAAAAAACGGACATCTCTGACTATTCAATTAATTTCAATAATTCATCTGTTATACCTGTTAATAAGTTTAAATATCTAGGAGTAATAATAGATTCAAATCTTAATTTCACTTCGCAAATAAATACTATTATTAAAAAAATGGCTATAGGTATTAGAAAGATATCCCATGTTTCCCAACAGTTACCCCCAATTGCAGTAATTCAAATGTTTCATGCATTTGTTATGAGTAATTTAAACAATGCTAATATCTTATATACTAATGTACACAGCCTAATGATAAAAAAGCTTCGAGTTCAACTAAAATGGGCATTAAATGTTTGTAATAAAACAAAAGAATATATTTCTAAATCTATTCTTTTTCCACAAAGTTAATTATTTACAATATTATTATTTATTTCTTCAAATTCATAAAGAGAATTCCATCCTACAACGAGATATCATTCTCATTTTCGACAGATTGTGTGAAGCAAAATAATCGATCAAAAAACTACTCACGTGTTAAATTTAATAAAAATATCATGAGTCAATTCTTTATTAATACTGCAATTTATAACTGGAATATATTGCCAAAAGAAATGAAAATAATAGACAACCTTAAAAAATTCAAAAAAGAATTAAAATTATTATTTCTCAAACAAAAGTTTATATCAGGCAGATCATGGATAGGATTTAAATTTTAAAATAACGATTGTACAATAAATCGAAATTAGTAAGCTATCCGCAGTCAGTGTATTTTTAGTCAGTGTTTTTTATTTATTTCATTTTTGTTATTTTTCATTCTTTTTTGTACATAGTAGTTAATGACGCTATTCATTTGAAATATCAGTAAAATATTGTAAAAAATTCAAATAAATTTAGATTATCTTATCTTTAACAAAATAAATTAGCTTATATTACTGAAAACGCAGAGCCATTTGTTATAAACAAAGACATTCTGATTAAATGTTTGAAAAGCTCTCCCAGGGATTCTGCTGCTGGTGTCTCTAAACTTTATGCTTCCCATTTGATTAATGCATTCCAATGCCCAACACCTGAATATGGAGACAAAGCAATTGCATCGATGCTCGAAGTAATCAACTGTTTAATATCTGGTAATGCTCCTGATGAAATTGCACCATGTCTTTGTGGTGCTAATATTTTTGCATTGAAGAAAAATGACGGTGGGATTTGCCCAATTTCTGTGGGAGAAGTTCTTCGAAGATTGATTGCCAAATGCTTATGTTAATTGTCAAGGAATAGGGCAGCTACTCTTTTTTCTCCACTTCAAGTTGGTGTAGGCATTAAGGAAGGTTGTGAAGCCGTCGTCAATGCTTTGAATGGATTGGTGGAAGCTGTTGGATCGAAGACAAATTTAGCATTTCTCCAGGTAGACATCAAAAATCCATTTAACAGTCTTAATCGTTCAGCAATACTTTCTCAGGTTAAACTTCATCTTCCACAGTTATATCCTTGGGTTTATTTTTGCTACTCCCAACCTTCTCAGTTGAAATTTGGATCTAAATCCTTAATTTCAGCTTGCGGAGTTCAACAAGGTGATCCCTTGGCTCCCATTTTGTTTGCTTTAGCTATTCACCCAATCGTTTCTGCTATCAAAGATAAATTTCCTGAATTAGCATGCAACGCATGGTATTTAGATGATGGTTCTCTGGTTGGGGACGTTCCATCTTTGTGCAAAAGTATTTGAGTTTGTAGTGTTAGCTATGAAAAAAGTAGGCTTGGAAATTAGTTTAACTAAATGTGAAGTTTGGTCGCCTAATCCTAATTGCGATTTCAGAACAATCAACAGAAGAAAAGATGGTCTTGTCACTCTTGGAGCTCCTATCTCCAAGTCTCCAAAATTTGTGCAAGAGTTCTTTTCGAAACGTGTTGCTAAGACCATTCAAATTATGAATGACATAAAATTACTTGAAGATCTACAGTTAGAATTGCATCTGTTAAGAAGCTGCGTTCACTACCTAAGATATCATTTTGTTTAAGAACTTCTAATCCCGCAACTGTTACAGCAGAACTGGAAGAATTTTATTCAGCAGTTCATCAGTCTCTAGAAAGTATTGCAGGTTCAGGTTCAGTCTCTAGAAAGTATTGCAGGTTCAGGTGTTTCTGTGTCACAAAGACTACAGGCATCTTTGCCAATTTCTAAAGGAGGTCTTGGATTACCACTAGCGTCAGCAATTGATTCTGCAGCGTTCTTGAGGTCATATGTGGACAATAAAGAACTATGTAAACAGATTGTTCCTATTGATGATTATATTTACTCTGTGCCACATCAGTGTTTGCAAGAACTTTCTAGCAAAGGAATAGCGTTGACTGAAATGCCTTTACACGTGGCACCAAAAGGACAGAAGTCTATTTGTTCACTTTTAGAGCAAGTTAGCCTGAATACTTTTTTATCCTCCAGTTTGTCTCCTCGCGATAAAGCAAGACTTGTCTCTTGTTCCATACCAAGAAGTGGGGATTGGTTGGCTGCCATTCCCTTGAAAGTACTTGGTCTTCCTTCGCTCGTGCAGAATTCCGAATTTTGCTTTGTTATCGGCTTGGCATCCCCTTAATTAATGATGACAAAAAATGTCCAAAATGCTTTAAACCTTTGAATTTATTCGGTGATGCCGTGTCCTGCGCGGTTGATGGTGAAAGAATTGCGCGCCATGATCGACTCAGGGACGCTAGTTTTGCAACTGCATCGAAATGTGCTTTCTCTCCTGTGCTTGAAAAGTCTAACCTCACTGAGACTCGTACTCGTACTGGGGACATCTTTTTGCCATGCTGATCTTTTGGCCGACCAGCCGCTCTAGACGTGACTGTAATTAGTTCACTGCAGCCTTCGATTGTTTCTCTGTGCTGGTCATGCTCTGGAAGTTTCAGACAACCGAAAGCTTACTAAATACGCAGAATCATGTTCAGCAGATGGTATATCCTTCATACCACTATCAGTGGAAGTTCTAGGAGGATGGTCACCAATTGCTCTCAAAATATTCTTCAAGATGTTTTTTATGTCTTCTGCTAGAAGTGCCTCTTGCGATCTGAATACGATTTCTACATATTTTTTCAATGCAGTTGTCAATAATTTTACAGCAGGGAAATGCTACACTTCTTTTTTCAAGATATGGTGGTTAGGTTTCAAGCAATTCATGTCTAATCTGTGACATCTGGAACACAAACTCATTAAATAGTGTTATCCTCTGCATCTCAACCATTGTACAAGTTTTTCAGTATCGATCACCCAAAAAATAATCATTGTAATGTTAATTTTATATGTATTGATTTTCGTTCTTTAAGAAAAAACAATTTTATATTTGGTGATTCTTAAATATTCTATTTTTGTAATGTTAATTTTGTAAAATGTGTATAATTTATATATCTTGCAAATAAAAATAAGTTTAACAAAATGAAAATTTCATGACGGTATTAGTATAAACCTCCAAGAATGAGAAATAAACACGTACATACACATAAATACGACTAATTGTTATTGTAAGTAAATTCAGATTTTATTGTTGTATTTTAAAGAATGAATGGTTTTGTTATTTAATATTGCATATAAAAATAAATTTTAAGACATTCTACAAACCAATGATTGTTAAAGTACTTGCAGTTGTATAATAATTTATGAATTTTAAAATAAAAACTTTATAATTGTTCAGAAAAAAAATTTCAATACATTGAATGCAACCAATGTTTAACAAAGGTTTGCATTGTTTCACAGAAAGTACATGTGGTTAAAAATGATATATTTACTAGTCTTTGCAAAATAAAAATTTGTTTTCTTTCCCAAATAGTATTAAACGTTTATGAGATGTCAACTAAAAGAACAATATCTCACAAAAAATAATTTCATTGGCTTGACACAAAGTGCATTAACATAAAAAATGATTATCTTTACTTGCTTTTCAAAACAATAAATTGTATGAATTTTCAAAACGCTCATGAGATGCAGAATTCGGAGAAAATTAGATAATAACACACCAATTGTATAAAACCTAAAGAAACATGTATACAAAAGCATTTTGCCGAAATTGCAAAAGCAATTTTCAGCAAAAAATTTTTTTGTGACATTACTTTGTAATCTGTCACCAAAAAAAGCGTTTGCATACATGTTTAAAAATTGACTGACACGTGCTAATTGATGAGCCCTAATAGTAGTGTAGGAAGACGAGGCCCTGTCTCACAAACTGACATTTTGACCTCTGCGATATCGAGGGGTGTTTGCAAATGTTAATTAGTGAGTCACCTACTTGATTTACATCTCCGCTAATGGGTTTTCAGTGACGTCAGATATTTTTAAGTATGTCTGGATTTTCAATTAGTAATGCTTTTTAATTGATTTACATGTTGGGGCCATTTTTGGTATGAGTAATTTCACTTTGATAATATCACGGACCATTTTTTTGGTATGAGTAATTTTTGATAATATCGCAGTTGTTTGCATGTTAATATATACCTTATTATAACAACCCCTTTTCGGGATGCGTACACATAATATTACAAACTAATTTTCCATAATTTCGAGAAGCTTACAGTATAATCCGGGAAACTTTCAAAATCGCTTTTGTCAAAATTCATTGTAACACGTTTATCGTATCACGGTTTTTCAACCAATAATTATTTTTCATAATAAAAAGCACATAGAATTTTATAGGTAATAGTAAAAATAAATAACTAGTATACACGCTAAAAACAAAATTATTTCACTAATACATGTGAAAAATATTAAACATAGTTAAACAAAAAAAGTAGTTGCAATCAGCTCGCAATATCGTTACCTAAATCATACATGCAAAATGTTAATAT
>CABFPE010000018.1:293935-318334 GCA_900660155.1 Hofstenia miamia | reverse complement strand
TATATATATATATATATATATATATATAGTAATGGAAAATAGAATTCGGCCACCCATGATTTGTCATAAATGTTTCTAAGAAATGAACACCAAAAATGTTGAGACATAATTATCACTGTTAATTTTAAATTTCAAGGAGAAATGCTACAATGTTTGTAGTAACTAATAATTTTTTGGAAAAATGTATTCGGCCACTTCAGACCAAAAAGAGAATCTGTAAAAAATTTCATTGGTTGAGCTTTTTTCAATCAATTTACATTGAAAATGTCTAATAACATTCTTTTTTCGCCATATATCATCAGACTTTTCAATTCTGAAAATATCATTGCCCTCAAGCCAATGTTCGGAAGACCTCCAAAACCTCCCAATCAGCTCTTATGTGCATTCCAAAGCAAAATCCCAGGAAGACTTCAGAGGAATTTCGTAAGAAATGGGCTGATGGTCAACTTGTAACAATAAGAACTGTGAGAAGCATCCTGAAGAAGTACTCAATTGGGACCTTCATGGCACCCAGAAAGTCCTTCTTAACCTCAAAGCAAAGACTACGCCGGGTGAGGTGGTCCAATTTAATGAGAAACAATTCATCTGAACATTAGTCTAATGTTATATTTTCAGATGAGTCAAGATTTGAGCTATGATCATCGAAAAGAATGTTGATAAAAAAATCAACTGGGCAGAACTTCAGATTCTTGCTTCAACTTACTCAGGGGACTATGAATTACGGTGGAAAGTCTGTAATGGTATGGGGTGCAATATGGAAGTGTGGCTTTCGCAAGATTGTTCACATCACTGGTACTCTCCTAAGCTCTTAATATACTTGGATTCTAGAAAAGGAACTTCTGCCACTCCTTACAAGTGATCAATATATCAGCAGGATGGTGCTCCATGTCATACCTCAAAAGAAATGAAATTTTTTTTCACAATAATGGGGTTGCTATCCTTGCTGACTTGCCTGGCCAATCTCCAGAACTTAACATTATCGAAAATATGTGGAAAGAGGTCATATATCGAATTGGACAGCATACTCTTTACACTGAAGATGAGCTGTGGAGGGCAATAAAGAAAAAATTTTATGTAATTCCCAACAGCTTTATTGAAAGACTTTTTGCTTTAATCCCTGATCGCCTTGAATCTGGCATTCGCTCAAAGGGACACCCTACAAAATATTAGAAGAGACAGTTTTGTAGCTAAGTGCTTGTATTGCATCAATTATTACTTTATGTATCTTATTTTGAATTTTGTTTTTTGGATTTGCTTACTTGATAATTTTTGTTCAGATGGCCGAATACATTTTTCAAATACAAGTTTTCCAATTTTGATTAAAAATTAATAGCCAATTGTTATTCTACATATTTTATGGTATTAGACACACAAATTTTCCTTTCTTAATCAAAATAACACTTAGTTATAATTTTAGGCACACTCTATCCAATGAATATTCATTATTTACATGTTTAGATAAGAATTACACAATGTAAAGCCTTGCAATTTGATTACAAGAAACACAAATGCAAACTTTCTCTCTAACTACTCAAAGTCATTATATTAAAACTTTGTTAGATAGATGTTTAGCCAAAGCAAATTTCCCGCTTCTATAATAGTGTTTCTAATATTTTTGTTGCACACTGAACATAGTAAACTTTGCACTACAATTTTACTTTAACTTATATATAATTTTAATTAAAACATTTTTGCAAAAATTTCTAAAAAAATATATATAGCAAGATAAATACAAACTTGGGCAAAGATGTTAAACAACAAAGCCTTTTTTAAGCTAACCCTTAACCTAAAGATAGGTCGCAAACCATACATTTGATGACAAAATCATTATTGCTAAAAATGTGATAGGACAACTTTATAATATATTTCAAATTCCTTCTAGCAGTTTCTTACCTTATTCATACAAAGTTTGTGAGAAGACTAACATTAACTAAATTTTTCAAACCTTGTTTGTGACAAGACTTGTAATCCATATATCCAGTAGGAAACAGTATGTAGCAAATTTTATTACTTCGGAGAGTTCATTGATATCAAACAACAAGCAGAAAAAGAAGAAGAAGAAGAAGAAGGAGAATATCTTTATTCAGTGCAGTGCTTAAATTCAACAAAATTGCTGTTTGCTGTACCAAACGTGTCATGAAAAAATATATACAAAATTAACATTTACAAATTAATATTCCAGTTATAGAATACTATTCAGCTATCTTAACTTTTATGCCAAGATTCGTAAAATTTGAGCCCTTTCCACGAAGCATTTATTAATTTTGGTACATACGTTAGGCTAAGAAATTTATTTAAGTTTGAATTCAATCTTACTTTTCAGTTTTCGTAAATTTACTGGTATGTCATTCCAAGTTTCAATGCAAGTGTTAATTTTCTTTTGTTAAGAGATAGCATGCATAATTCGGAAATTGCAATTTATCGTAAAGCTTGCTTTTGTTATGGATATCCCAGAATTTTAGTACAGAGAAATACGTGATAAAAGATAAAGCACAGAAATTTGAGTGGAAGGTTTGATACTAATCGAGTCTTTGCACTTACATAAGCGTTCCGCCCATTTTATTTGAGAATTGATTTTGTTTAATAATGTCTGACTTATACTTATTTAATACATTGCAATATCTAAAATGACTCATTACTAAGGCACTTACCAGTTGCTGGCGCATTTTTATGTCTACAAACTCCGCTATATGTATAATGCATTTGATTCCCATTGCCATTTTTCGCAGAAAAGAATGAATTTGGTCGGAATATGGTAATTTATTGTCGATAACTACTCCTAGATGCTTAAACGTATCAACGTGAGCAATATTGTGGTAGTAAAATTTAATTTACAAGGTAGATTGTCACTTTTTGAGAAAGGTGACATTACACAAAATTCAGTTTTTGAGGGATTAACTGTTAAGCGATGCATGTAAAGTATTTATGCAAATGCAGGAGGTTGGTTTCTAAGTAATATCGATACCTCGCATGATTTGTCAGGTGTAAACAGGAAAGTGTCATCTGCGTATTTAGCAATAGTACAATATTGATTTACAGCTTTATTGAGATCATTTACATAAAGTAAAAAGAGTAAGGGTCCCAAAAGTGTTTCTTTGAAATACCTTTGTAAGCATTTCCCCAGTTTGATAGTGTCTCATTAATTTTAACCCGCTGATAGCGATTACTTAAATAGTTACTCATTAACTCCTTACTATTTGAGTCAAATCCTAAATATATCAATTTTTCAAGAATTTTTTGATCAATCCAGTCAAAAGCTTTAGAAAGACAAATACATACTATACCTACATATTCATTATTATCTAAACAATTTCGCCAGGACTCAGTTGACTAAAGTAGTGCATCTGTGGTTAAGCATTTTTTTACGAAATCCAAATTGTGTTTCAGCGAGATGTGAGTTTTTTTCTAAGAAAAAGGCTCATTTGTTTAAAAAGTATTTTTTCAAAGATATTGCTGAAAGGTAAGGTGATTGAAATAGTGCGATAATTTGTTAATTTTTGAGATTATCTTTTTAATAGAGGTGTAACAAATCCTATTTTTAAAAAAGATAGAAATTTATTAGTCCTTATGCAATTGTTTATTATGAAACACAGTGGGTACGCAATTTGTAAGGCGCATTCCTTAATGAGCCAGGTTGCAATTTCAGATGGGCAACAAGATTTATTAATTTTAACACTTGAAATAGCTTTAAAGATTTCACACCTAGTTACATACCTAAACGAAAAGGATTTAGAGAATTTTGTGTTATAGTTTTGGCATTGAACTTCTGCACCTAGATATTGCCCAAAAACTATATTTTAAAGAACAAAACCCTACAAATGCGCATAAAAAGATAAAAACAGGTTCAAAATCGTTTTATTTAGTCAGTTATCTCCAATTTCCATTTTAACATCATTTGAAAAATCGTGAATCAATGATCTTAATTCATGTGAAACAGAAAAGTATTCTTCCAGTGTGATATCTTCTCCAAGACATCTTCGAAAGTATGCAGTGAGGACGTTGAGTTGAGCCTTGCTTCTAAAACATAATGTAATATTTAAAATATTTAGAAATTATTAATTCAATGCTATAAAACAAAATGAAAATAAATATACATGTACATAGTTTATATAAACTTAATGAAAATGTAGATTAAAAATAGCCTTTAGTGATGCAAATTTGGCTTTAATGGATTATATACAGGGTTTTCCAAAAGAAACAGTGCAGTAGGAATATGCTAATAACCCAGAGAAACAAAACTCACAGAAACATACTATTTATTTTAAATATTCACAAATTCAATACCTTATCAACTAAAGTACTATTGAGGATTGACTCGTGCAGTAAGATATGATCTACAATAACTGTTGAAAGTGTGCGCCCTTCACCTGCAGACATAAACGAGCGCCACGCTGGGTGTTTTGAAAAACATCAGGTTTGATGTTTTGAATAACACTTGTTATTTTCTGCTTCAGTTCATCCGTAGTTCGAGGATTGTCTGCATGAGGATTTACTGTAGACCACACTCTAGAGTTCTGACTGTTCATGTACCCGGAAAAATTGAACCATGATTCATCACTGAAGAATGTATGGTTTAAAATGTTTTCACCTTTCTCTAGAATAAAATTTTCAAATCCCTGACAGAACAGTACGCATTTTTCTGAATCTTGAGGCTTCAGTTCATGAACAGCATGCACTTTATATGGAATAATTGAAGTTGATGCACTGCTCGGTGAGTTGATGTTAGAGATAACCTAGTTTCTTGAGACAAACGCCTCAAAGGCTTTCGTGGGCTCCTCTGCAGTTTGTTGATAACATTCTGTAAGAATGTATCTGTAACGACTTTTGGGCGGCCACTTTTGGGTTGGTCTTGAACACTTCCAGTTTCTTTGATCTTATGCAACAAAGTATGATTAGAAAGCCTTTAAAGTATAATGATCTTGATTTTTATATAATACTCTATACTTGGAATTATTGTTGCACATTTTCAAGAAGACATGTCAACGAGCCCGAATTTTTAAGCTCAGTTCGTTTTATTTTTTAATATTTTCGGCTCAGCTCGCTTCGCCGCATAGAATCTTTCAATGAGGCTCGTTTTAGCTCGATAATTTTTTAAAAACTATTTCGCTCGCAGAATTTTTGACATAGCTCTTCCTATCATTCAATAGACATTTTAAAATAGGATTATAAGAAAGTTATATTGAAATAAAAAATAAGAAATGTCTGCATAATCAAATTGAGGAGCAGAACTATAAATTTGCTTGGCTTAATAGAGGCTCGTTGTATATCCAATGCATTGCTCAAGCTCGGCTCGGCTCAACTCGTTTACAAGTCTGTCTTCAACTGATTTGTAATAGTAGTCAATTTTTACCAATAATTTCACTCCCCGTATCTAGTACTATCAAACTGCAATGTTTAGAATTTCAATGCCATCATTATTTTGGTGACGTCATCAAATCTCAAAATTTGGGTAGTTTTTGACTTAAATCTTGGTTTTAACAGTAGGAAATGATGATATTTAATGGAATTCAATCGTAACTTTCAAATATAAGTTTCTTGCTTATTTTATTTACAATGTTCATTTTCACAATAGCTATAATAGAATTTTTGGCAAAAATATATAACCCTGATTGAAAAACACTATACCATACATAATATTGGCTTAACTTTATTTGAAAAAAAATCGGAATTTCGAAGACATTGTTATAACAACAATTTCCAAAGATTAGCTTTAGAAATATCATAACAAATACTTTACTATAAAATTAAAAAAAAGAGTGATTTGCCGACAAATTGCTAAGTTCTGTAGCTCATCGATTATATCATTTTCTAAAGATTTTTGAATATAAATATTTTGAAATTATATATTTATGAAGCATTATTAACCCGCTCATTTTCTGTAAAGTTATTTTTAAACATTTTGTCTCAATATTTGGCACTTCGGGTGTGTGATAGTTTGAAATGTATTTCAACGTGACTAATTAAAACGTTCAATTCATTACTGAATCAAATAAAAATAGTTACCTACATGCCCCAACTACGAGGCAATCAAGTAATTGCAAAAAAGTTATGAATTCAGTTATTTTATAAAAAAAAGCTTAAATATCAGCAATGCAAAACTCTGAGGAGGCCTTGGCGGAAGTCCATCAATATTTTTTATCTTTGTGATCAACCAATGGGTTGCCTCCACAAACAAAATTTTTTTAACGTTTCCTACTCAATTTTGTCGTCCGCTATAATGCTTAGCATGTACAAAGTATAAATGTTTATCAGATGAAGGTTTGTTTTTTGCCGTCTACAAAGTCCATGGTTAAAAGACAATTGCCAATGATTAAGAGATATTTCATTAATTTAAAAATAAACTTATTGAAAGTGATTTTAAATAATAGTTGCATGCAATTCTAGCAGTGATATACTATATATTACAAAAGATATACATTATATGTATATATGTTTATGCCCTATTGCAGAAGGACCTATTTATCCGTTCGAAGTGGAAATGTACTAAACTCCAATAGTCTTAAATGTATAGAGAAGTTGTGGAAGATAAATCTCATATAGAAATTAATATATGAGCAAATAAGTAGCATAGAAAGGCTAGACTTGAAAATCTATATCTATGATTTTCTCGCAAGAAGCTCAATCAAGATTTTTTAGACATACTTTTTGAGGACTTCTAAAAATACATATCAATTTTGAGTCGTATTTTTGAAGCTTAGATGGACCTTCCGTTGAACCGTGCTTTATCTACCAATGTCAGTGCCTAGCTACATCTTATGTATCTGAGATTCATGAAAACTAAACTGTTCTACGTTGTGAATTTTTTCATCCTTATATTCAGAAAATATATATAAATTAAGGAAATCTTTACTAAATGTGAAAAAATTTTTTTAAAATGTACAAATAATTTTTCAAGACTAAAAATGATGGTAAAGTAAAACCTTAAATTTCAATAGAAGTACGCCAATAAGATTTAATTGATCAATAAGTGTCGAAAAAAAGAGAATGATGTAAATGATATATACTTACATGCATAAATTACAATACGCTTTTCAAACACATGATTTAAGATTTTACCTCGCAAATATCTCCAGTAGATTTTGAGTGGTTGATTCTACATCTAACCAAACAATAGATTCCATGAACACTTTGTTACCTCCATTATACAGAAACACTCCATTTGTTGTAGAATGCTTGAAACTACACTTGGTTTCAAGAAATGTCGGGAAGTTCTTAAATTTAAAAACATGCGAAGAAACTTTGAAGATTTTCGATTCAGATAAGAGTCGTAGTTGGAAGAGATCTAAAGAGATATATTCAAATCCTGCAAGTTAAATTTCGGGAATATGAAAAATTTTTTTTCGAAAAATCAAGGAATTAGTAAAAATGAAAGTAAGCGATGACTGTTTACATAATAATAAACTCTAAGAATTTAGCTTTGATACCTCAGATGCAGTTAAAATTTTATTCAACACTAATAATCGTATTTGGTATAAATAATTGGTGCTTTGGGGAAACTTGAAATTTAAAATTTACAAGGAAAAGCAAAGAAAGTTTAGTTTTAATAATAGTAATAATAATAATAATAATAAAAAGAGTCAAAGCAATATATTTGCTAAAAAATAATTTTAGAACTACAAACTATATATATATATATATAATAATAGTAAATGTTTGTGCCTATTTATGTGGTGGGCTCAGTGTAAGAAATCAGTAAAAGTGCACTTCTTAATTTTTTAAAAATTTTTTTGTAATTTTTTTCTACTCTAATCTCATTTTCTAAATAATTCCAAATATTAAAGGCTTTTCGATAAAAACTAAAATAGAAAGTACTGCTGCACATAAATTTATGCGATTGTGAATTTACCTTTAAGTAATTAGCAAGAACAGACATTGATTATCGGCCATAATTATGATTAAATAAAATTGACGCTGCATGGAATTGTACTTAATGCAGCGAGGATAATATATTATACTTTCGTCTTGTACTCACTAAAATGATCATAACCATGTTAATGAAAGTTTTTTTGAGAAATTGATGGATGATTTTGGCATTCTTGTTTTTTGTTTTTAACGGTTTGAGGGATCGGTACCGCGGGACCAAACGGTATCGGTATTAAATGACTTTGAACGTACGTTACCCAACAAGATAGGACAATATTTTTTTTAGATTGAGGACGCTAAAACCTTGATTGACACTTTTCAAGGATATATGGCAGTCCAAAATTAGCAGAAAAAGTCCTTAAGTCATATATATATATATATATATATATATATATATTAGGGTAATTAGAATTCTGTTGTTGCCAACTGGAAAGTGATAATTTTTTTTTAAAAAACTTCTTTATTCGTTTTTAGATCATTTGTTCCGAGACTTTTTTCCCAAAAAGCAAAATAATTCAAATTTTAGTTGTCTGCACATAAAAGTTCCTCCCTTGTGCATGGCATCAACAATTATTTTTTAGTCTTAACACTAATATATAAACACTGCATATGCATGTATATATAGTAAATAAATTTTATATTTAAACTTAATAAATTAAAGAGGTCCTCGGATAATATTATGGAGATGTGGTTTTCAATAATGTTTTTGCAGAGATATACGAGAAGTAGAGGTTGTAGAAGTTGTACCTGAGGTTAAGCTGGCTCTATCTTTAACAAATGCTGTTTCCAACAGTTGGTTTGGGTGAAAATTGGTTGAAGTTAAGGAGATAGCTTTTACATCGTCATCTTTAAAGAGTAATGCTGATAAATTGATAACACCTCCGACAAGATCAATGGCAGTCGAAATCCCGACTCTACTTTCTGATTGAGGAAGAATGATTTCTACGGAAGAATAGGCTTCACAACTTGATTCAAACAAAATAGCAGTTACTGCAACACTAGAAAAAATATAGTCAGAGAAGCTGTAGAAGCGCTCGAAAATAAAAATTAGTTTATTTTTCAAAGGTTTTTAATTATATGTTAATTTTCTTAATAATTCTTGATATAGAACAAAATATTGTCTTAGAACTGCAATTATAATTAAAAAAATAGGGACAGTTTATTCCTAATTTTTTGGCAAAAATATTTAAAGAGAATGGTCATTGTACGAGTCTGAGACCAGTGGCGTCGCCAAGGAGACTAGGGGGACACGTCACACCCAATTTTAAACATGCAGGCAAGAAATTTTCAAGGTTACTGTTGTGAATGGATGGAACCAGCAAGTGTATTGCAAACTGCATTGCAACATCTACCTGAACATTCGGCTTTGGAGATAGTTTTAGCAGAAAAAAATTTCCACATACAATCTACTGTTATTAGAGGATTACGGTTTACACTGATTGGCTATGAGTGTTATTATTTACCCGCATACGGATAAATGAATGCATACGGTTAGGTGCGACATGTAGGTAATATATCTAAGTTCATGTACCTAAAATATATTCCTTATTGCATATTTAATTGAGCTAAGAAAACTAATTATATAAATTAGAATAAAATAATTAGATTTAACATCATATTTCATCTGAAAGCTTGACAGTGGATTTGATTATAAATATTACTATAAAGTAATAAAGAACGTGAAGAATGCCTTGTTATATGTTTCTGTGAGCAAGATATTGTAAAAGAATTTGATTTAAGTTTGCTTTTATCCATATTTAAACTATCAGGCACATAATGGAGACTATTGGCAGCCGAGGTGCTGTCAGTAGGCCTAATCCTATCTTGCTTAGTGTACTGGATTGCCTTACTGCATGAATGAGTGCATATTTGTAATTTGGCAAGTTCAATTTAATTATACTTAATAAGGTATCAATACTTAAACAACCATTTACCAAGGATTTTATTAGTTCTAATGATTATTTTCCAGTGCTGATTGGAATAACATGTTATTTTAATTATTGTGTAAATTTTAAAGTTTTAACTGAATTATGCTTTGGAAGAGAACAGAAATAATGACGTTATCCAACTGGATAATGAAATTTGTTTCATTAAATTTCTAAAGCTGTCTCAAAATGCCTTACGCAAAAAATTCAAAATGATGCAAGTCCAATACATAGCAATTTCTGTTCAAGTATATTTTCGTGACTAACCTATACCCAAACTAATCGTAATGAGCCATATTGACCCCAATTGGCATTAGAAGATTAAGATAGGATCCCCTTATGGGCATATTAGTCTAGTCCCCAACTTCGAAAAGCTGGCGACACCTCTGTCTGAAACCAAAAAATCATGTTCAACTTGGATTTAGTTAATCGAAGTAAACGTTTGTTCCCTCTGAAATGCTAGCTTCTTGGATGTAGTGTACGAATAAGATATAATAAATATAAAAAACGATTCCTATACAGATAAAAATATGAGTAAATCATAATTGATTGCGGAGAACAGCTAAGCTATGGCTTAATGTTATTCAACAATCACCTATAACCAAAAATGTTTTTTCAAATATAATTTAAAACATTTTTTTAAAAATACTGTCAAATAATACTGATTGCACAGTCAGTATTATGTTTGGTGAAATCAATAAGCCGTATTCCTTGTTTGTATAAGGAATTTTAAAAAAATTAACAAATCAATGCACAAATTTGTTGCTTTATGGGAGCTGTTTATGGTTTTAATAAATGATTACTTGAGATTATTCTTGAGAGAGCAGACGAAAGATAAACGATCTTCGCTAATTGATGTTTCTACTTCACTACAGCCAATGAAGTGCGACCAATTAACGACGGGAATGGGGATGTCGTCTGTCAAAATGTTATTTAGTAAAGAGCAAGGCTAAATGGCAAAGTGAAGTGGTGAAAAACAGTTTATAAGAATCTGCTTATAGCAAAAATGTATTTCGATGATAGTTTTACACATACTGTTAAACATTAAAACCTCGCATATAATTTCTTCTTGAGAATAAGTTTCTTAACATCAAACTATCTTGACTAAATGCATTCTGAAAATGAAAGTATTTAGCGGATGTTACACGATGGGCTTTTGCGCTTCCTGAGATAATTGGTTGAGATTAAAATATTAACAGTGTGTTCGCTACTAAATTTTATGCGCGGGTAAGTAATCATAATCATCGTTTGTTTGCAATTTTTTTAATTACAACAATTATCTCAGGGATTCCGCGCGGAAAAAGTCATCCTGTCTTTGGGGCCTTAAATGCACTCTGTGTAGCATCTGTTCCTGCGTAAGTTAATTGCAAGATAATTACTCTCGGAGCATGTATTGGGGCATGACTTCATTGTGTACAATGGCAAAGGGCACTTAACACAGTTCATTTGAATCGGGACAAAGCCCATAGTGAAATATCCGCTTTAAACGTATCAAAATCGAATTATAGGACTATCCAGTGATGTTCCAAAAAGATGTGTATTACTAAAGTTTATAACGTAAAACATACTAGAGTCGGCCAGGATCCGATAAATACAAAACAGCAAGGGTATATTTCGTGTTTATTATATTCAAGTGTTGTCCTTAGTGGATAGCTCACAGCTTATATTCATAAATATCAGTATTAGTAAATACAGTTTGACAATACTTCAAAACCAAGGAAGTTGCAAAGTGAAAGCAATGAATTGGAAAGAATTTTGTAGTAGAAATTCCCAAACTAGTTATTGATTGCAAGTCTGATAATCACATCAATTTGAACATAATTACGAAATGACCTTAGTACACGTTTTGTAATTTATCACAAACGCAAAACCTAAATGGAATAAATCACTTTCTGTAGATATATTGATTCTGCCGAATTCCTTTTCTTAGTCAATACATCCTACATATATACATATTGTGAGTTTAAAACACATACCTTAAAAAACGTTTGGTTATTTGATGTCTTATGAGAGAAAACCCCGCTAGAAAGATAAGTGAAGAAACTCGACAAAACAGTTATTTTTTTCGTTATGCATTCTATTGATTGCTTTGACATCTAAAAAGAGGACTAGATTTTTCATAAAACTAATGAAAATGTTTACTGAATAATGCACTTGAATAAATGTATGGATTCCATTGAACACTAAGTTGCTTAATTTTGTTCTAAAGTCACCTACAACTTTAAAATGATACTGTCAGATGTGCTGTCTGTACGGTTTAAAGAAGGTTCTCAAATAAATTGGTCTCAAAACTATATTACGTCATTAATTTCTACTGATAGTTTTGATTTCAAATGACGACATAATATCCCTCCCTATTAATGACTTCCACTAATGACTTTGAAGCCTCTCAATTTTCAACATCATTTTAACTCTAACTAGGGAGAAGAAGCACCCCTTAATAAATCCCCCCGGTTTTGAAAGTGGAAAAGCCCGGCCGAGATAGGGTTAAATCAACTCGAAGCAACTGCAGAGCCATCTATCGAGAATGTTGAATTCTGGTACTATAGGACAAATATTTGACTTCAAAAATTTTGAATAAAAAACGCAGTTCTTTCCGTATTTCACCAGGGTGTAGAAAGAGTGTTAGTAGCAAATCTTCAAATTCCTATTCCTTCCATATGATGGACCCTTGCAAGAAAATCTTGCATTAGTCGAATACATAATATCAGCAAACGCATGCGTCTTGCCAAAACAGGACAAAGAATAAATTCTCTCATTGATCTTCCATGGGAAGGAAATTTGATGCATTTTCTAATATCCATACTGATTGATTGGAAGATGTGAAAAGAAATAGACACTATCATAGCAGATGTTAATTTTTTGCCAGTCAACCCATTACTGCCAATTTCACAAACGTATTGACACATACTAGATAATATTGCACATTTTTAACTTCAAATTAGTCGAATCGAAGCTCAAATTAATCTAAGGCAATTTCTTAAAATATTTATTCCTTAGAACGTCAGATACATATTAAGCAAGGTAACCCATACACAAATCATGTAACACTTAGCAACAAGGAAATGATTTTGAACGTAGTGGCAGGACCCTATGCATACAATTGGTGCTATTTTCTCTGAGCACTATAAAAAGTTACATAAGGTCCATGCGCTAATACATGTAATTTTCTTCGGAGATGGCAAAATATAACTTTCGTTCGAATTACACACAACCATATTTTTCTAAAATGTTTATGTGAACATGTTACATAGGTTTCATGGAATAGCCTTAGACTGATTTCTATAATTGATAAATTTATAACTGGATTAGTGTAATTTGAATACAAAAGAAAATAGTTCACATCATCCCATACTAAGTTATATTAAATTGTAAAGTAATAACACATTTAATGTCATAAAATCAAAGATGCGGAAAAATATGGGGTGAAAGATTGTGACCCATGCATTTTAAAACAATGTACTCAGAGGTCAAACACTATATATATATATATATATATATATATATATAGTAAACAATAGATATTGAAAAAAATTAACTTACATCTATATTTCTTTGAAGAACTGCTAAAGCCTTGCACGAGGAATTTTGAGCCTCTTCAGGTAGTGAAGTCTAAAATTTAAAAACTTTATCGCAAGCAAGCTTTTAAAATGTATTGTTATAAAACAAGAAATTTACCTGTTGAGATAACTGCTTATAAAATGAGTGCGTTCCGTCAATGTGAATAAAAACTATTTGATCAGAAGAATGGTTGAAGAAGTCGGAATAGTACACTTCTTCCACGTGATTGACGGTTTTCAAAATCTAAACAAGATTAGACAATGTTGTTACTATGAATCATAACAAATTACTTTTAGAGAAAACAATCAAGGCTATGTAGAAATAAAATTTTCCAAAGATATTATATAACAATCTTTTCATAACTGTCTACAAGAATGTAGCGAAAATTCTATCATATTATATTTAAAAAACAAGATAATAAGGAACCAAGTCAATTACTTATCTGAATCTAAATAAATTTACATGTTTACAACTGTATCTAAAGTAAGAACAATCGGAAGACAACGGTCAGTATATGTTGGAACAATACTAGACGAATGTGGTTTGATCGAATGTGGGAAAGATCAGCGTCGGTTTGCAAAAATCTTTCTTAATACTAGAAGTACCAAATGTGTCAAAATTGACTCAAACTATACTTTTGTTTACTTGTGTATGCATTCATTAAAAACAACAGCAGATATATACACCTCCAAACAGATCGATAATCTATTTGAATTTCCATAAGTAAAATATTTTTCATTCTTTTACATAATTTTTTGATTCAAATCTACGTGTAGAATGAATCTCAACAGAGTAATGGTACTTCTAATGTTAACATACACTTAGAAACATATCTAAACAAAAACCTAATGGCGTAGGTGTTTAATAAAGCTAGTCCATACTTTTTGTTGACCTACTGGCTAAAAAGTGCAAAGAAACGGATCACATAATTCAATAAACACATATGGAGTTTTATGTAACACCTAACTGGATCCTTTTAACACGTCGCTAATGCAAAATATTGACTTAATTATAAACTTTGGAATGTTTGAAGTACATCTAATTAAAGCAATTTGATAGTTCGATAGTTACAAGGAACCCAAATTTTCAATAATCCAGCTAAGATAGCTGATAAGTGAGGCAAGGATACAAAATGAAAATGAGCATGCAGGGATTTGTAGAGGATTCACTCACTACATTGCACCCATTTCGAATGAACCTGTGATCTTAGCTTATGCTAACTGCAGAAGATACCACACCATACCTATCTTAAGAAGGAATTTACAAAAAATAATTACATTTTTTAATAATATCTTAAATAAGGTATTATTCAAACCAAGACGCAAAATAAAGATGAAGTTGGTATCAGATATTAAGTATATCGCAAGGATTAAGAAAATTGATCATTCTTGGTAAATTTTAACCATCGTTTATCATTCATGCAAATATGAATCGAACGAAGGAAAATCAATAAAAACTAAATTAAATGCAAATCCAGTGTGACTTTATCATGTAAACGAGAAAATAGACTTACTTCAAATTCAAATAAGGATATAAGATAAACTGTTTCGTGAGACTTCGCTATGAGCACATCGACACTTTCCTCTTCTGCTACTCCGACAATACATATCGAATCATTGCAGTTTAAGGTGCATATCTCGTTCTTCTCACAACAACCATTCTAAAAACACACTTTACTAATCAGGAGCAACATTTGAAATACCTAAATTATCTACTATATATTATAATTTTACGAACATGTGCATTGAACTTGGGACTATTCAAGAAATTTAAGGTTTTCGGTTCACTCATTGTGGATCAAAATTGATAAAAACTGTGAAAGAAGAGGGTACTAAGCAACATAAGATGAAAATTTAAAGTCGGATATCATAAAGTAATAAACCAAAAAATTCGAGAATTAACTAGTCGACTAAATAAAAATAAGTACAGATTACATGCTATTATTTTCATATTATAAAAATTTCCTGGTAAGACTATCACGAAAAGAGGACAAGGTTTCTTAATAAGACGTGTCCTATAAAAAGAAATATTACCGCATTCCATTATTTATCGAAAAATCCAGGCATTGAAAATTAAATTTAAACGCCAAAGGAAATTGTCAGACGCGAGCTATTAAATGAAGACGATTTATTACATTTGTGCTTCTGTTTGTTCTAAATTCCCATCTATCGTTATATGAAAGTATGTACTGTTTGTAAAATCTAATAGAAAATGCAACTTAGTAATTAAAACATTAAAACTCAATCAGATATACGGCTTCAATTCGGCTAAAAGACGAAATCATAAAATGACTCAACAATCGATCAAATTTTTTTATATTTGAAATAATGAGCTCTGTAGACAACAGACTTAAGAACTTACCTTAGATTGAGTGTATCGCATTAAATTTCCATTGCTTGAGCTTAGTATTATGGTGTCGACATGCAAAGAGTAATTTTTCAAGATGAATTCCGGATATTTTCGGTAAGGGACGACAAAATCCAAAATACAGTCCTTGTACACACAAGGAAGTTTGGCAACCAAGGAAAGCTAAATATAGCAATTAAAAATAAAATATTGATTAATTAATAAAGTCCGAATTTTTATGGGTCAAAAATATATTTTTCATGGCTAACAATATGTGTCCAGTAGAAGTAAAAATGAGTCACAACGTGGATTTAAGTGGATAAAAGTCAACCTCAGAATAATTTGATCCCCTAAATTTTTAAAGACGCTGTGGCGGGGTAAAGATATAAATTATCAACGAAAATCTTTTCAAATTGATAATCAGCTAAAATCTATAAATCATCATCCCAAGCGACTTCAATTAACATAGAACCGTACTGACGGAAAAAAGTTTTAGGGATCTCCATGGAAATAGTGGTCTTGGTTAACTTTAAACTACCTATGTACCCGCAAAAGGAAAAATCGAAAAGATTAACAAATTTTATCAATAGCTTACATTTTTCAACAATCCCAATAGAGGTGTGAAGGATCAGTTATATTTGATGCCGGACCCGTGCGGTTCCTGTTCCGAAAGTTTTGTCTTGGTCCCGGTCCATAAAAGTTAATTTTGCTTCCGGTCCTTGTTTGATCATGGTAATCTATAATTTTACTATCACATATCCAGTGAGAAATTATTTAATTGATAACTAAAATACAACTAAATGTAACAAAATTAATATAAAATTGCATTACTTTTAAGCAAGTGAAACGCTTAGTGTTGAAATTACTAAGGTATAAATTCTTCATATTATGCACATAAAGGTATCTGGTCCCGAAGTATTACTTTTGGTCCCGGTATCTGATCCCTGTCACTGTGGTATCTGGTTCCAACCCCGCACACCTCTAATGCGCAATGATCATGTAATCAGGGGGTGTAACGCTAATGGGAATAACAACTAACTGTAACTAATTCTATTTATGTAGATAGACTACCCACGTCTTATTGAAGCATGCAGTGCGCAAAGTCAGACGTCACCGCGTCGAAATTTATCAATATATAATTCAAAATTTATCATCTTGTTTTGAATTGGGAAGCATATACCGTTGGTATAAAGCCTAGATATTTGAACCATAAATACTAATGATTGAACTTCAAGATGTTTCAGACCTTACACAACCAGCAAATTATGGAGAAAACCAACAACGACTTGGTGTGATTTTCAAACGGAAATGAAGGAATAGATGCTCCTCTCCCTTGTGGTGCTTTCACATTTTGGATATATTTATAAGTTCGTGAGATATAAACGTTCAAATTATTTTTCAAGAACTTTCAAAAATATAAAATAATTCTTAAGTCGTTTAAAGTTAATTATGGAGAAAAACCTAAGGAAACACAAACTATTATCGTAATGGTAAAAAATAAAATGGACGATGAGTAAATTATACTAAAACAATTCCTCTTTTAAAATTGCATGACCCAATTAATTCGTTGGAGAAAAAGGATTTTAATTAAACTAAATCAACGCAAAAGAAATTATAATGGATGTACACGTTTTCACCTAATGTCAAGAGAAATAACAAGTGTCACTACACTATATGGATGCGTATATATAACAATAAATAATTGTAGGGATTACGATTTTCTGAAATTACGATGTACATCTTGTTCTGAAAAGCTAAAAGCAGTACTTAACTAAGACTTAAAAACGAGAAATACAAAGTTGTAAGCAGATCAACGGACACAAGCAATGTTGCCCAATTGGTTCCCAGTTTTAGAAATTGAGCAAACCGAACCATTTCAAAATGAAGCCGAACCGAACCAAGGTCGCTTAAACCTAATAATTTGAAAAGCTTCAAGCCGAAAAAACGTAATAAAAAATCAATAAAAAGAAAAATGGACAATTTGAATTAATATTCAATTAAAAAACTTAAATCGTTTAAAACCGAAATGAATTTTTAATTAAAAGTTCCGGAAGAACTTCATAACAACTTTTAATGAATTATAAGTCATTGACCATGTTGATCCGTACCGTTGATGAGCCCAGCGGTCTGCAGATCTGGACTCAAAGTGACCCACGGGTCGAGTCAATGTCTTACAATGTTTGCTAAATTCAGATCAAGCAATTGATGAAAGCTAGATGAGTCAATCAAGAATTTCTGCTCAATTGAAGCTATTTATATTAAACAAGCTTTTATATCAACTTAATGATTTGACTCTTCTGTATAACTTATACTTCCTTCTATATTTCTCTTCGAGCTGGCTCAAGATCCTAAAACATTAATATTTTACACATGTAAATTTAAAAAAGCAAATTACTTTACCTACTGTTTTAATTGCATTTATCACATAGTCAATTTTATGCATATCTATATTTGTGGATTTGATTTTTGATTTTGATTTCTTAGCTGAAAATTGTTGTTTACCTTTTTCTTAAAAAAATAGTAAAATATACACATGTATGTTTATGTAATTAAGATAACAAAAATCATAGTATGCATTTTGAAATTGTGTAATGAAGTTTAATGTTGTTTTAAAAGCGATAAAAATTTCAAAACTTCAAACTTGAATAAATTGAAAATAATTTTAAAATTTAGGTAATTTTTGTCCCCTCAATGTTGAGTTGCTTCCGGCGTCTCTGGTTGTTATGATTAAACTATGAAATTTTAACAAAAATGCGTTAGTTACTTATGGAAGGAATGAATAACTAATTACTTGCTAGTTTTGCCTGAAACTTAACAGCTAATATATAGGCCGATTTTTCGAATTCGGAAATGGTTGGAGCGCTTTGGGTCACTTTTTTTGACCCCCTTTCAGGTCTGAAAAAATACCAAAAATCATGCACAAATGTTTCCAAAATATAGCTTGTTTTTCATTAAAAAGAGTTTCATAGAAATAAAAACACATAATAAATTATGAAAAACAATTAAAATTTGTTGAATATAAATTGATTACACAGTGTATTTGAAATAACATGAAAAAGAAACATTACTGCCGTTCGCAAATAATATTTAATCAATACAGCTGGCAATATAATATAATGGACTTTAAGTACTAGTCTAGGCTGTCTAGGGTAGTAGACTGCTGTTCCACATGTACGTGTTAGCGTGACGAGTTGGGTCAGGTTTATCTCGATCACTCGCCACTAAAATATGATATAGCAATTCTACATGCACGCTGTGCGTAACGTAAATCTTTAATTTTAACTTATTCAAAACCGTTTGTGCATGATAAGATATTGTGCTGCGATGTTCTGCTTAGACGTGAAGAAATTATCCCGTCAGTGAAACCATCAAAACAAGGTTGAGAAAAGGCCGTTACGGTATCGTTACGCAACACGCTTCTAAATGTTCTACAACTACGTAAAGCAAAAATAATGTACCCGTCAACAAAACACGTCAGTGACTATAGACATTTCAACAAGAGCTTTAATTTATAATGCTTAAATATTTTACTAAGAGAAACAATACCTCATTAGTGCATTCGCTGATCATATAGATGGTGTTGTTGTTGTTGAGAAGTGCACCTTGAGGTGATAAGTAAGCGTTGGAAAACTCGAAATTGGAGGATATTGGACGTGAAGTATCAAAGTCTATTTGCAAAAGGCGATTGTTAACTAAGAGAATCAGCTTATTTAAAGTCACATGAAATGATCCATTAGAAAGAGTTGGGAAACGTCGAAGGTGGGAAAAAGTGACCAGGTTTCCACACTGAATGAATGAATAATGGGGCTCTAATAAACAATTAAATTATCATCGTCACCACTTAAATATATATATGGTACTGCATAGTACGTCTCATTTGATTGGGCTTCCCGATAATGCTTTTCTGAATCAATAGGGAAGGAAATTTATGAATAACTTCAATTTCTAATAACTAACACCTGGGTTATTGTGAGTTGTACTATACAAAAAAACTCCCCTTGCAAATTATAATAGTTGACAAATATACAGGGTGGGCCAAAAGTTAGGGGGCAGTGATACACAAATCACTCATCTACAAATTTCAGCATGATGCTGCCCCAGCGCATTATGGAAATGTGGCTCGTAAGTGGTTTACTGACACTTTTAGTAATCGTTGGATATGCCGACGGGGAGGACTTTAGTGGCCCCAAGATCTCCCGATCTTACTCCTCCTGACTTCTTCCTCTGGGGAGTTATTAAGGAAGCTGTGTGCAGTACTAAACCACGTTCTTTGAAAAAGTTGAAAGAAAGAATAACCAACGCTTTCAATTCAATTACTGCAGAGCTTTGTCACAAAATGTGTTCATCGATGGAGAACAGAGTTTTGAAGTGCATCGAGGTAAATGGTGGACAATTTGAGTATTTTTAAATAAAAGAATCATTTATTATTCATTACATTACAATGAACATATATAAACTAAATAAATGCTTAATTTACGTTAAAAAATTACATTTTTGATATTGCCTCCTAAGTTCTGGCCCACTCTGTATATTTGAACATGTAGGCAGGATTTAAATGTTTTAAACAGGACCTATTTAAAACTGCTTTTTTGAAGTGTTTTTAAATGTTTTTTTCCAAATTTATATAGGAATGTTTGGAACATAATTTTTGGCTTTCGTCCATTCATACTTTTATAACCGATTATCTACCAAAAAAATAACAAAACTTACGTTTTGCTTATGTATATGAAACGAAATATGAATATTGATAAGTTTATCATAATTTAATGTTTTCTAATATATGTGTTTTTAGCAAAATTTTCGTCCCTTGAGATGTTTCGGTCTAAAAGTAAAAAAACATTGTTTTAAGCAATTAAACCACCCTTTTGTAAAAAATACAATTTTTGTAGAAATTGTATGTAGGGTTTTTATAAATTTATCAGGATTTAATCGGTTCTCTTATATATTCTAAAGAAGCACGTATACAGTGTGCATATATACCAATTAAATTGTTGAAGAATCGAAATAAAATATATCTTAAAAGTAGTAGTAATAAAAACTTATACTTAACATAATTTAATACAAACACAAATCTTGCTCTTACTTATAACAACAGCTAATTTTTTGCACGTACATCAAAAGTGATCTTGGCAGTATTAAAAACAAATCATTTTGTAGTTATCAGCGTTTTGCAGTCAGGGCATTTAATATGACCACAATGATCCCCGAATATGCTACAAAATCTGTGGCTGACCGCAAGCCATGCAATTGAAACCGCCATGAGCCACTGCATTTCCAATTTTCAGGTTTGCCGTGCGAGTGAGGATCCCCACGGCAAGTCTTCGAATTCTCGTTTGAAAATGAAACATCATAGGAATGGGGATTTGCACTTTGCGGCCCTTAGAATAGAATCATACCAATAAAGATCCTTACAGAAAATTTAATGAACTGTAAATCAATTGAAAAATAAATACTGTAAGTAATGATACAAATAGTTAGCTTTCAACTTTTTTAACACACACTGCAATAAAAAAAGTCAGACCCAATATTTTCCGACCGCAACTAGAAATAAAATTAGAGTAACGGACTAAGGGGACAGCCGCAAGAGACTACTAGATATGCAATACCACATAGAGCCAAATAGCAGTATTAGCTGGGTTTACGAATAAATTACTCGAGATTTCCACTTGTGAGAACAAATTCAATTAACGATGATAAATCAAGCTAACACGAATCTAGCTAAGAAAACCATTTACAATTAACAAATCAATAATGTAGCTTATATACCCCAAAAGTTGGCCAAGAAGCATAAATCGTTCATAATTTGATTCATGATATTTGCCTACTTCAGCTAGGGAAATTAATATCATTGAGTTTCAATATCCGACAATCTATTAGAGCGAACTTTTAATTAATTTATTGCGATTTTTCATTTCTTACATTGAAGCAATTAAACTGCGAATTATTATTTAGATAACTGATTATAATTGTGCAAAATGCTTATAAAACGAGGTCTTTTTCCTTCAGGCTGTTTCATTGCATTGGTTGTAGTGTATTTTAATTGTAGGTTTAATTGATAAAAATGGCAATAAATATAATCCAACCAAAAAGTTTTGCACAAAGTTGTAAATGTGTACGCTACTTACGAAATGAATAGCATCTCTTATCCTTCTAGCGTACAAAACATTTTAATGTTCCCTTATCGTTTATTGAATGATTTTGTATCGAGGATCAACTATTATGGATTTCTTTCGAGGTAGAACCTGATTTTGAAAAATTACCTGACAACAATAATTTAAAATATGCATTAAATTTAAACATTATAATTTGTTTCTAAATCAAAATAAATAATTCGACTGTTAATTTTAAGATCTGTAATGGCTTCCCCAAATAATTTTTAACATCTTATGACTCTCGAACTAATGAAGATATTATATCTGAAAACAGCACAAGATAGAGAATGGTATCCTCTTTCTTTTCCGACTATGACTTTGCACATGGCTCGCCTGGACGCTAATTACAGTTTTCCCTGCACAAATTCATTTGGCATGTTCGGATGTCCATTTTTAAATTATTCGCACAGCATAATTTTTGAAGTACATGCACAAAATCATTGCAACATTGGTAGCAAAGAACTATTGAATTGCTATCAATTATACAATGGATTTCAAAATACAAAAAATTACAACAAACCAAAAATATCAAATAAATAAGTACGTTGAATAATAGTATGCTAATTAATTGTTTTTTAAGTAAGCCCAGTATTATTTGAAAAAAGCCTTGAAAACAATGACAACAACAAAATAGGAAGTGAAAAGACCAAATTTAAAACCTCACAAAAATACTACTTATTAAATAATTATTAGATTTGTAATATACACTAGGAATATACTCTAGGAATTTGTATGTGGATGATATTCTTAACCCTTATAAATACACGCATTTAATTAATGCTTAAAGTACATGCTGTACAAATTGTAACATGCAACAAAAACGGCAAAGACACGAGAAAATATAAATTCATTTAGTATATAAGAGACAAAATTCCTCTTTTACTAAAATTCTATGAGCTGGACAGAGAGACTTCCAACAAGTTTTACAGATTGAACGGCATGACTTCTTGCATGACCAACTTTTTGCAACCCGACTCCCTGTCTGATCAACTAAAGGATCTTGAGGAGGGTGAATCAATCCATATTTCAAGGCTGATCTTTGTAATTTGAAGGTAAATTTTTATTCATTGCATAACGTTTTTTTGCATATGATCTTGCTAGAAGGATAGTAAGATTTTTTATAAACTGTTTGCGCTGTTTTTTATTGTGATCAGCTTTGTACAATAAAAAGGAATTATTCACTGAAATGTCTAACACCTCAAAGAACACCAATAATGGCCATCTGCGAATCTTTCTCCTACATGTAAATTCCTCAATATTTTCATCCATCATATCAACTCCGCCTTTGCCCTGTTGTAGTCCAATATTATTTGTGGCTTGAGTTGAGGCTCTTGACTAATGTTACTTTCTGAATGTGATGAACTCAACAACACCACAACTCTATTCCTTTTGCAAGCGTAACTTACAAGCTGTATTTTGTTGGAACGGTCATACAAAAATTTGGTGGAAAACAGTTCACGCCTTCTAGTTCTATTTGTATCGCGGACCACATCAGACAATATACCATCTGACAAAGAAAGCAAAAAACTTTCAAGTTCATCTTGTGGATGAGCAATATTTCCATCTGCTTGAGAAAGAATATTACGTGATCTTGCTCGGCCAGTGGTGAAGGGAATGTCGCAATATTTGATACCAGAATGAGAAATATATTCATTTAAACTACTTGTAGCAGTGGCACTGTTGTCGTCTGAACATGAGGAGTCTGAGCTATCCTTATACTGAACTTCAAGAGCCTAATCAAATTCAGCTTGATCTGGAGGTTCTTGTTCTTTAACATCCTGTTGAATTTCCCTTGTTTCATCGTTATCTTCAATTATTGGATCCTCATCTGAGTCAGCATCTACAGATATTGCTGTAAAGAACTGAGTGGCTTTCAAAAACACTGTCGCTTTGGTCTGCTTGCCATGGTTACAAATTGTAGAACATGTACGTTAACTAAATAATGACGCACATCTAAAAACACTAAGGACATATTTACTGAAATTGTAGAAATTTAGTAATCAACCAATGGGATCGATGTTTGCATGTAGGCACAGGCTAATCAAGTCAACCAAAACTCCAAAACCAAAATAGCAATCAATTGACCAGAAGTTTCTACAAATTGTAGAGCATGAACTGATAAGGGTTAAAACATAAATTCAATAAAGATTAATAAGGACTGTTTAATGGGAATTTGGAACAGTTATACAGACGAGTTTGACAATGGCGAAAAATTCTTACTTGCACAAAAATGAAAATGTATACATTTTACTAATAAAAAGTTCTGTAATAGTGAAAATTCGATAACATTCTCGAATACAAACTGATGAATATTGGGCAATAGTGAAAATGTTTCCCTATTCAAAGCATTATAATATTTTAATGTCAACATGTAAGCTTACAATAACGTTTTTTGCTTAATAAATGTTCTTTGCATCCCTCTACATTGTATTTAAAATAAGCATTGATACCCTGATTTGTGTAGAATACAAGTACAATATACAACGGATACCATATTCTATAAAATACAAAATATGTTAAAGCATTTCACATACACTGTATGTGAAATATGA
>CABFPE010000018.1:251178-288302 GCA_900660155.1 Hofstenia miamia | reverse complement strand
ATATATATATATATATATATGTATATATATACATCAATGTTGAACAAAATAAATATACTCAATATACAATCTATTGGATACAAATAAAAATTTTCAATTATTTCAGTAAAACCAAAAAATCTTGAAAATTTCTTTAAAAAATTAAGTGTCAAATAGTAGAAATTTTATAAAAGCAAGACTTTTTTCAATATCACATCAAGCAAATCCATTATATTCATTGACATTTGAAGGAGGTGGTTAGTAATTCAGTATCTTTCAGAAAGGAGTTTTATGAAAAACCAAATTCGATCCAAAAATGTTTAAAATACAGAATTTTTTTGAAATTGCAACTGTTGCAGAATTTTATAAACAAGATTGAGAACATCACTTGATCCGAAATAATTATTTACACATATTTATTTTCTGCAAGTGCGCAAAATATACAATGTCCATACCAATTTAGAATAAAACCTTGAAAAATTTCAAAAGAACACAGTAAACAGAATATTTGTGCCAGATTCGACATTGAAAACTACTTTTCATAAAATAATTTTTCATTAAAACTGACTTACGAACAGAAGAAAACGTACTGGTTGGATTTTTGAGGCTATGTTCTACACATGATTAAATTAAATTATAAACGTGTTATTAGTAGCCAGGACAATAACATTTATTATGAACATATGCTAACTATGTAAATTGAGCTAAACTAAGAAGAACCGTTAGTTCCTGGAAAACTTTACCCCTCTAAACAAAGCCAAAAATGTTTTAGAGTATCACTATAGGATTAGTCTTAAACATATCATTATAAGTTCACAAGCTATGAACGTTTGTTTTTTTCAAAAAATCTTAAAAATGTAAAAATGTTAATATGCTCCAGGGTTGTTTAAGATTAATGATGTTCAATTCTCTACATATGCATTACAAAATTGCTCATCTGCATGTGATAAAACTCACATAACTGTTTTTTCAAATATTGCCCAAAATTTTAACAGATTTGACGCACTGGTTACAACAATACTTTTTATTTATATTTTGTTGTGTGGACACAAGACTGAATTGAAAATCTAGTATTCATTAGCAATTTCTTAATAGATTAACGCGGAAGTACATCATATTTTCTTAGTTATTGTACTCACTTAAGCCGCTCCTTTGCATCATTCAGATAAACTTAGCAATATAACAAATGCGGAATACAAGAAAAAACAAATAACCACAATACAGTAGTAGAAATATAGTAACCTATATGAAAGCGATATCCTAGTGTGTGAATTTTATTTCCACATATCTTCATGCTTCCACTCATTAAAACATCCTGTTTATTGCACTTATTGTCATAAAATTATTTACATGGTCCAGGGCCTTCTTTAATACTTCTTTATTAAAGAAGGCCCTGCATGGTCATACAATTCATTGGTAGAATTACAGTATTGAAATGAGATTGGTGAAATTGGGTATATAACTCTAGGATTATTGTATTCCCATGTGCACTTTTTGTAAAACGCAGTAAGTTGTGTGCTTGATTTGTCTGAAGTTACTGTCTCATGAAATAAAGGTTGCCAATTTTCTTGCTGCACTTTTGCTGGTTATAGACTTGACTAATAAAAACTTCATTGGGAATAAATACAGCATATTAAATCATGACACTCGAACCCCGTGACATTCTAACAAAAAGATGTAGTAATCCACTGACCAAGTGCCACCGAAAGAACTTGCAAAAATTTGAATAAGTACGAAAATGATAAGCGCAAAATTTAACAAAAATATTGCATTAAGAAAATTGTCTCTATACTGCTCTAGATAATATTTAAGAAATACAGTTTGCCTTCAATTATAAAATTGATTGACATACGGGTGATAATACAAATGATAATGTAAAATATCATCCCTGAAATAATCCATCATCTGTCAGGTATTAAATTGCATTTAATCAATCAACCCTAGAAATGTGGAATATAAATTACCTGTATGAAATCGCATGGAAGCGAGAAAAACTAATTTTGAGAAATACAACAACCAATTTTGCTAATTATTTAATTGAAAATCATGGATAGAACAAGACTTGAGTGAAATAAATAAATGCATTGTGATTTACAATTAGGGAAGGGTAATGTCATGATATTTTTAGAAATATCATATCAATCAATAACATAAATCTCAATGTTGTTATTAATACTTTTAAAAACAGTGTTAAAGTTTGTAAAATTGTTATTTTATTAAAAGTTTTATCAAATTGCTTCAAAACCAAACATGAAACTTGCTACAAACTAGGTGGAAAACAGGTTGCAGGTCATTTATAATTGATAGGTTGAAACAACACTACGAGATTTAAGGAAAACTTTAAAAAGGCAAACATTTGAATATCTGAAATTCTTAAAGGTTTGAATTATTTCTTTGTATTTTTATTCTAGTAGTAGTAGTAATAAAATATTTTAATTGGATCATGCACTTTACTGAACTTTTTTAGGAACCTAATTAAAAATCTTAATAAAACAAAGATAGATTTTTCGTGGAATAATGTATCTGGGTAATTTACAAGAAGTTAAATACTTTGAAAACCGGATTAAGTTGATTGGTTAGAACTGATCACACGTTGGGATATATATATATATATATATATACTGCGTGTCATAACTATAAGACCCCGCGAAATATTATTGAAAAATAATTCTAAAAATAATTTTCTTTTTAGTTTGCTACCTGAAACTTTCAGAATCATTAGTAACGAAAAGGAAATTGTAAAATAAATGCTAAATTCATGCAAAATCACAAATTTATTGATTATGGTGTTGAAAAATCAAAAAATGTGTTGAAATTAACGTTTCATTACTATAAAACCAGCAATTATATCATCAATAAGCATTCCACAATTAATAAAACCAGCAATGATATCAACAAGACAAAGTTTAGTCATGTGTGACACCTCCTTTGCGTGAAATAAGTTCGAAAATGCGATTTGGCATTGATTCCACCAATTTTTCTCGCGTTTCTCCAGCGACATGATTCCAAGCTTCCTGTACTGCAACTCGCAAGTCCTGAACGGTTTCGAATTGTCTATTTTCTGCATACAAACGTCTCACCAGAATGCCCCACACATTTTCCATTGGATTTAGATCAGGGGAGCAAGGGGGCCAACTCATGACAGCGATTCCGTGTTGCTGTAGCCACGTTTTCGTGAACCGACTGGTATGTACAGCCGCATTATCTTGCTGAAAAGTCCACTCAGAGACATCATATCTTTATCATCAAAAAATGGCACTAAGCCGCTCTGAAGCACACCGGTGTATTCCGTACTGTTCATTCTACACGAAGTGAATTGTATGGGCCAGACCATCAGACTGCCTCCCCCAAAGTTTTTTCTCAAAAATACCATTGGCTCCTTTCGAAGATCTCTCCAGGAACCATTGAAACCGTCAGGTCCATTAAGGTTGAACTTCTTCTCGTCTAAAAATATCACCTGAAAATGATACAAAAATGATTATCCACAATGCCTCTTACCTTAGACCAATTTTGACTCATGTGGGCGCGGGCGAAATCGAGTCTGGCGACTTTGTGTCGGTCCAAAAGTTTTGAGACGGCGCAAGTTTCTGTCGTACGACATTCTGGTCACTCTTGACAACGCGATGCACTGTTGCAGTTGAAACATTCAAATTTAGGTCCGTCTGAATTTGCTTCAGAGACTTCATGGAATTGCTAGCCACGCGAATAATTCTGCGTTCAGCTCTCCTGGACAGTTTTTTCTTCGGCCCTCCTGTTCTTTTAGTCCCGTAAGTTGAAGGATTAGCCAAAAAATTTCTTACAACGATGTGGGAACGGTTAATTCTTCTTCCAATTTCACGTAAACTGACATTTTCACGTTTGTAAGCAAGAATTTGTGCTTTTTCCAGTTCGGTAAGCAAACAATTCCGAGGCATCGTTTCGAAAACGGTTAAAATTGAATTTGAAATGAAAACAATTAAGTTTAAAAGTATTGGTTAGCTTAAACACGAAACATAGAGTGCTGGTTTTATAGTTATGAAACGTTAATTTCAACACATTTTTTGCTTTTTTCAACACCATAATCAATAAATTTGTGATTTTGCATGAATTTAGCATTTATTTTACAATTTCCTTTTCGTTACTAATGATTCTGAAAGTTTCAGGTAGCAAACTAAAAAGAAAATTATTTTAGAATTATTTTTCAATAATATTTCGCGTGGTTTTATAGTTATGACACGCAGTGTATATGTACACAGTTCATGATCACTAAGTGATTCAAACATTAAAGATTTGAAGGAATTATCAGAATTAGTAAAAAAATTAATTAATTTAATAGTTCATGCTAGTTGGACAAATTCATTTTTAGAATTTTGTTCATAAGAGTTAAAGTAATTAATATTAAAGTCACTGAATATATTTAGAGAGGTATAATCATTACATATTTCAGATACTTCGTATATTTTATAATTTAAATATTTGACCAGATAGTTTATATTTGGATTATAAGTTATGTTTATCAAATCTTTTTGGAAACAGTTCTCTATTGATTTTATTTCTATCCACAGCGATTCAAATATTTCGTGATTAAGTTCATATTCAGATTTACGGGTGAAAATTATTTTTAGAATTATTTTTCAATAATATTTCGCGTGGTTTTATAGTTATGACACGCAGTGTATATGTACACAAAACTACTATCAGCAAGCAACTTAAAATCATAAATGCAAGAGACTTACTGAGATGAAAAAATGGAAAAGGCCCTAAAAACACCCCATTTAACTATATTTACATATTAAATTCTGAACCTCAAATGATTAATTGCTTTGCAAAAGAAATCTACAAAGCATTAAACACTGTTGCAATTAAGAAGTGATGGGTTAAGATTAAAGCAATTAAATTTCCTTTTTCAAACACTGGCAATAATCAAGTCCATGAACTAGTATCATTTAAATGAGAATTATTTGATCTTGTGAAATCTGAGCCAACTAATTGGAGCAATTATNGTTCATAAGAGTTAAAGTAATTAATATTAAAGTCACTGAATATATTTAGAGAGGTATAATCATTACATATTTCAGATACTTCGTATATTTTATAATTTAAATATTTGACCAGATAGTTTATATTTGGATTATAAGTTATGTTTATCAAATCTTTTTGGAAACAGTTCTCTATTGATTTTATTTCTATCCACAGCGATTCAAATATTTCGTGATTAAGTTCATATTCAGATCTAAAAAGAAAATTATTTTAGAATTATTTTTCAATAATATTTCGCGTGGTTTTATAGTTATGACACGCAGTGTATATGTACACAGTTCATGATCACTAAGTGATTCAAACATTAAAGATTTGAAGGAATTATCAGAATTAGTAAAAAAATTAATTAATTTAATAGTTCATGCTAGTTGGACAAATTCATTTTTAGAATTTTGTTCATAAGAGTTAAAGTAATTAATATTAAAGTCACTGAATATATTTAGAGAGGTATAATCATTACATATTTCAGATACTTCGTATATTTTATAATTTAAATATTTGACCAGATAGTTTATATTTGGATTATAAGTTATGTTTATCAAATCTTTTTGGAAACAGTTCTCTATTGATTTTATTTCTATCCACAGCGATTCAAATATTTCGTGATTAAGTTCATATTCAGATTTACGGGTGAAAATTATTTTTAGAATTATTTTTCAATAATATTTCGCGTGGTTTTATAGTTATAACACGCAGTGTATTAGTAACAAAACTACTAAGAGCAAGCAACTTAAAATCATAAATGCAAGAGACTTACTGAGATGAAAAAATGGAAAAGGCCCTAAAAACACCCCATTTAACTATATTTACATATTAAATTCTGAACCTCAAATGATTAATTGCTTTGCAAAAGAAATCTACAAAGCATTAAACACTGTTGCAATTAAGAAGTGATGGGTTAAGATTAAAGCAATTAAATTTCCTTTTTCAAACACTGGCAATAATCAAGTCCATGAACTAGTATCATTTAAATGAGAATTATTTGATCTTGTGAAATCTGAGCCAACTAATTGGAGCAATTATGAAAGATCAAAGAAAACAATTAAGCAATTAAGAACAAAAAATTTAACCAAAGCTCCGCAAAAATTCTTTAATCAATTAAATTCTACTCAATAAAAATGGCAATACGTCCATAAATATATTGGAAATTCTAAAAGCCTTTCATCTGAAATAAATGAATTAAACATCAATAATATGGCCGTAACAGACAAAACTCAAATACTAAATCACTTAAATGCAACATTCAAAGAATTTGGAAATTTCAATTTCCCACCTTATAATCAAAATCTAAATTCTGATAATCTCAATCAAAACAATTTTCCTTTAGACTTGCTACAATCAATGAATTAGAAAACATTTTTAGAAAAACTTGATACCAACAAATCAACCAATTCTTATAATCTCCCATTTTTTATTATTAAACGTTTTTTTCCTATTTTTGGAGAACAAATGTTAGTCGCATTTAATCAATGTACCGGTATTATTGATTGTGAATTTCCAGACTTACTAAAAAAATCAGATATAACTCCTATATATATAAAAAAGGTGACAACCTAACCCAAAAATTATAGACCCATTTGTATTACACATCCTTTTAGCAAACTCTTTGAAAAACTGTTGTATGTTCAAATAAACGCATTCCTAAAATCTGAAAACATCCTATTGAATAAGCAATTTGGTTTTCGTGCTGGTCATAGCACGCAGGACGCAATTTTATCAATCACGCAACAAATTAAGTCTAATATATCTCATAATAAATGCAGTTGTGTAGCATTACTAGATTTAAGTAAGGCATTCAATTCAATGAATTGCGAAATCTTGCAAGACAAGCTTATAAATTATAATTTTGGTGCTAACTCAATTAATTTAATCATGAACTTCTTAAGAAATAGACAGCAGCATGTAATATTAAACAGTAAAAAATAGAGTTATGTTGCGACTGACCGTGGGGTGCCCCAAGGTACTGTACTTGGCCCTATTTTATTTGCTATCTTTGTGAATGATATAATAAAACATGTTAAACACAGCGACATTTACCAATATGCCGACGACACATGCCTAATAAGTACCGCAAAAAATGCTTTTGATGCTACAAAACCTCCAAACAGATGTAGAAAAATTAAACTATTATTTTACAAATAATCAACTTAAACTAAATATTGAAAAAACTCAATTTATAATTTTTTCACCGAAGGCACAAAGAAATCTAATAAATGATATAGAACTAAATGAGTCAATAAAGCAAAGTGAATCAGTCAGCTATTTAGGAGTGGAGATAGATAATGAATTAATATTTGAAAAATTTCTACTAAATAAGATTGAAAAAATGACTGNTATATATATATACATGTATATATATGCATATATAATGATATTTTTCAAGAGTATCATTATAAATATCCTGATATATACATCAAGTGATATTAATCATCCATCCCTGTTTAATATCGAAGATATTCCCAAATTTCAATTTACAAATATTCTCTAAATATATAACAGTATTTTTAAAAGTGAATATTAAAACTAAAAGTGCAAAACCTACATCTTACTAAGTCAATAGTTTACCAGATACTAAAAAAGTTGGTTTGTTACTAAAAAGGCAACAAAAAAGCATTTTCTTTTTCTGATTATAAAGAGGTTTTATGATGCAGTCTAATCAATATAGTGTTAGTCAACTTAATTTAAATATCGTAAACTCAGATGTCCCGTAAATGTTCAGAATCAACTATTTCTGAAATTAAAATGATTTTTGAAGGTTGGTGTAGAAATAAATTTTGCTAAAAATGATCAACAACTGTTAGCAATTGTTGACGACTTGCAACTATAATGTTTTCAAAAAGATTATCGTTGCTGGCATAACGTGATAGATCATCATTTGATAATTGACGAAAACTCTGTTTGCACTTTAAGTAGAAAGTTAGCTTGATCAGGAAAAAAGTGTGAAAAAAATTGTCTTTTGGACAAATTAATCTTGCTCTACAAAATTTATGACAGAGTCTTGCGAGTAAAATCTGAACTGGGAGCGGGTGCAATTTTTTAAAATCGCTAGAGCAATAAAGCTTAAATTTTTTTGCCTAATTATATAAATTGTTTTATAAATTTGCAGCTTATTAAAAATAGCAAGACTAACTTTTTAAAATGTCAATCATTGTCAAAGTAGTGTTCATTGGAGCTTATTAAAGGGCGGCCGCCTTCTAAAATATCAGCTGCCTTTACTATAAAAGGGTAGAGACCCTGACTTTAAAGTTCAACACAAACTGTTAACTCTTGTTAATAAAGAATACCGCCTCTCAGGGTGTTTGAAATTATATTAATTGCAATTAAATTGATTGATTGTTAGCGACTGCAATTGATTATCTTCGAAAAATTAATTGCAATTCATTGTACTTTAAAATTAGGCTAAATTTAGCTTCGGATAATCTGAATTTTGATCTCCGCTTCTTGTTCACACACAATGTTTGATCTTTGAATATTCCCGCGTCTAAGATTTAAAGTAAGCCGCGTGCTAGCAAGTAAGAAATTTGTTCACTATGCCGCCTAAAACACTATGTATGAAATATTTCACTCAAACAGATGCCACTACTGGATCTTGGAAATGTAAATGCGGCAAAATATTGGTTCAGAAAAAAAATACAGGATGGAGCAACCTTATGAACCATATTAAAAAACAGCATCCGGCGTCCGATCAAACAACAACATCCACTTGCACCCAACAACAATCCCTTGACAATTTTGTTGTTGAAGGATCTTAAAATAGAAAAGGCAGAAATATTTATGGATGGTTGAGGCAGGTTTGCGAGGGTTTACGGCCATTTAATTATGTTGAAGACCCAATTGTGTGGGAATACTCACGTCTTGAAAGCATATCAGAATACACACTAAGAAAGTATTTGGGGGATATTACAAAAGAAATTGAGAAATCAATTGCCAGACAAAATTGCAATTGTGATCGACGGTTGGACAAAATCTTCCAAATAATTTTGTGGGCATATATGCAACGTTTCCCGATCCCCAACAAATATGTGGTTATGAGAAAATACTTTTGGCGTTTTTACCATTCTCGTTCACATTGGATACGGAAATTAATATCAGCTTCGGAACAAATCAACATTATGAGTATATTGAATGGGTTTTTGGCGTGTACGGTAAAACATGGGAAAATGTTGTTGCAATTATCGGTGATAACGTCAGTGTCAATAAATCTTTAGCGTCTAAATGCAATTTGCCACTAATCGGATGTTTGTCTCACAAATTGATCCTGCCTGTTCAAGAGTTTCAGAAGCCCTGAAATGAAATCTTATCAAAACTCAATTCATTGACGGGCAAACTCAAACAATTGAAACTTGCAGCCAAATTAAAGCGAAAACCCCAACTGAATCTAATTCAAAAGCAAGATACACGATGGTATAGCACAGAAGCAAGTCTATCTCGCTATGGCGAAATGCGCGAAATACTGAACCAGCACGAATTTGCTTCAGATCCGATTTTGATTGATTTCATACCGATTCCAAAAGAAAATGCAGCTGTTGAAAAGCATTTCGAGAAATTTCACTCAGTTCAACGGGAAGATATTTGCCTGGCCGAAGTTCGTCTATTGTTTGATGCAATAATGACGGAATATCCAGTTATGAAAAAATACTTGGAAATCGATGCCAATATTGTGCATTTTTGAAAGTGCCATCATCAAAATTCAAAATGTTGTCTGAAACAGCTGGCTTCCAGCTCCGAAGATGCTTACATTATCGAGCAAGAGGATTTTGCTAGTGGTATTTTGAAAAAAAGACGAATTGAGAATAACCAATTTGGAAAAGAAGGGTATCTATGTACAAAATTTCTTCTCCCGACTTCGAATATTATAGAACGCTTTTTCAGCGGAGACAAATTCACCTACAATGACCACAGACAAAATCCCCATTCACCTCGAAGAACAACTTTTTTTGAAAATGAATGCTCGATTTTGGGATGAAGAACTCGTTTGGAGAATTAGAATTTTACCAATTAATTGCAATTAATTGATTATTTTTTTGCAATATCAATTTAATTGTTTCTTTTCAAAATAATTGATTGTTTGTCAAAAATCAATTTTCAAACACCCCTGCCGCCTCTGCTGACATTTACCCTGACGTCAATTATTAATTAAAAGGGTATATACAGGATTATTATAATATTTTGCAGTTCAACTGATGTGTAGTGATTCATATTAATGAAATATTTATTTTGTAGTTGTTTTTGAAAACATTTTCCCATTGAACAACAAACCACTACAAAATCGTGACAACTTTGGGAGGCGTTCCAATTCCTTTGAGCCTAAATTCTTAGAATACTATTTATAATTTAAAACGTGTTGCGAGAATGACATTATATTCTCAAATATTGAAGGTATGTCATGACCAACAAAAATCATAACATGTTTCAAATACAATAATATTTTTGTCTAGCATACTCACGTAATAAAACGCAAATTATTAGATTACATCGAAGGTGTTGCAACACTTGAACCCAAATTCTTAGAATACTATTTATAATTTAAAACGTGTTGCGAGAATGACATTATTATCTCAAATATTGAAGGTATGTCATGACCAACAAAAATCAATAACATGTTTCAAATACAATAATATTTTTGTCTAGCATACTCACGTAATAAAACGCAAATTATTTGATTACGTCGAAAGTGTTGCAACACTTGAACCCAAATTCTTAGAATACTATTTATAATTTAAAACGTGTTGCGAGAATGACATTATATTCTCAAATATTGAAGGAATGTCATGACCAACAAAAATCAATAACATGTTTCAAATACAATAATATTTTTGTCTAGCATACTCACGTAATAAAACGCAAATTATTAGATTATATCGAAGGTGTTGCAAACACATTTGGCTGCGTCCTGCTAACAACAGCCTATGGATATTACTATTGTGCATACCAAATTAAAATCTGGAATCTGTAGCCGTAAGAAGCATGTTGGTGGAAAAATTCAAATTTTCGAAAAATATACAGGCATAAACAATGAAGATGGAATTGTTGTTAGTGATTTAGTTTGTTGCAACTCATGTCTAAACCGATAACCTACAAACCGAGTGATTGCATTACTGGTCTTCTGCGGCATGCCAGATCGTTTAGAAAAGATGATTCAAATATCCCACATTCACAGTCAACTTTGGACAAGTCTTTGTAAAGAAATCCGATGTCGCCAGCGTTGATAATGGTTACAAAAGAAAAGGTAAATAGAGCTGTTGTAAACTATGTGTGCTCAAGATTACAGACCATTCAATTTTGTAAAAGGTGAAGAGTTTCTTAACTTAGCTCAGGAACTTGTTGATGTCGGAGTTGGAGCGAAATACGGAAAAGTTGATGTTACGAAGTTGTTTCTTCATCCTTCAAATCTAAGCCGGCGAGTTTTACTTGATATGTTTAACGTGAGGAGAATCGAGATTAAACAACTGATTGAATGCCAGGAAACGGATATGCTTCCCTTATAGTCAGCGTTCAAGCAACGTTGCTACACAGCCTTACATTTTTCCATAGTTGATGCTAATTTTGTTATGGTAACAAGAACGTTATGTGTTGCTGAATATAGCATGTAAAGTCATCATGCCTACAATATTGAAAAGGATATTGTGGAAAAGCTCAGCTTTTATTTGCCTCTTGACATTCATGACTCTTTAAAATACGTCATCATCTCGGATAACGACTCAAAGTTAGTTAATGGTCTCACCAATTTATTTGATAGAATTTCTTGCAGTTCTCACGATCTAAATTTGGCATTTCAGTACGGCATTGATAATGCACCCCAGCAAATAAAGGATCAAATATCGGCTGTTAAACGTATTGTGGCGTATATTGAGAAATCTCGACTTAACAATATGCTTGAAAACTCCTTGAAGCAAGTTGTGAAGACACGCTGGCACTCAATTTTGCGAATGTTGAAATCTTTTCTTGATAATTATGCTGCTGTGAAGGATTTGATGTTCACTACTAACGAATGCATTGGAGAAATTGCTCTTATAGATATTGACTATATTGCTACTATTGTTGCGTGTTTGACCCCATTTAAGGAGGCTAGTGATATGCTGAGTGTTGAAAAGAAGCCTGCAATAAACTTGGTTATTCCCGTTATGGAGAAGCTCAAACATAAAATGAAGAAGCTGCATTAACAACCTATAACCAAACTTTTATCAAAGTCGCTTGTTGAAGGAATACAGTTAAAATGCACACCAAAACAAATTTCTTATCAATGCATGAGAACTCTCTTGGATCCACGATTTTGTAATTAATATATTGCAAAGAAGAACCTCGAAATTTCTGAAAAATATATTTTGCAGCATATAAATTCTCAGGATTCAGATGCAGTGTCACACAAATAAAAAAAAACAGGAATTTGCTGTATCAAGAATGCATAAAATATTGACATATCATAGCTTAAATATTTGTCGCTTTATGCCAAAGTTTCGGAAATTGGAAACTTTGCTGAATGCACAGGACAGGATTATGAGGACGCGACTCAAGACATTCAGGTGGTTGACATTAACTTTGTGTGTGGCAAAGCTAGGCAAACGTCACGAGAAGCTAATTTGATTAACTCGGTAACTACAAACCAGACCCTGAGCCGAAGCCGCCGAAAATTAAACTAATTTTAGACATTCGCATTTTCATATAATTTCGTTTATCTACAGTAATTGCTTCCAAAACGTCATTACACCAAAAAAGATTTGTTTACAGATATTTTTTAAAGCGTTTTAAATAGTTAGTTATCATTTTATATCTGATCATGTTGAATTACAGTTAAATAGTTTGGATCATCGACAAGTTATGCTTTACTTCGTATTTTTGAAATTTGCCAACAACTTGAAAAAATGAGTGTGAGTTTATTCGAATATTGTAATTGGATATTAGTAAAGCATTCAACAGAGTACATCGCCGTCTCTTTATTTCACAATTAATGAGAGCTAAGTCATTCATTATTTAAATCTGGTGCGATCGTTTCTCATGAATAGACAGCAATTGGTATCAATTCAAGGGAGTCATTCTTCCATTAGTGAAAATAATAGTGGTGCCCACAGGGAACAGTTTTACGTCCTCCCTATGTCAATCTGGCATGAATGACTTACAACTAAATGGCCCCGCTATCGGTTTTGTCAAGTCTGCTGGTAGTATAAGCCCCTTATTAGTAGGAAAAAACTCTGTTGATTGATCTAAACAACTCTTTTGTTCAAGTAATGCAATGCAAAATTGTGACTTCAATCGATTGGCAAGGGATAGCGGAACTTACAGTATATTTTTTTATGAAAAGTTTTCCATATTAATTTGCTTTACTATCCAATAATTTAAACGTGTATAAATGTTCTGGACAAATTCTTGCAACTTTTAGTATTCTAAAAAAAGTTTTTTTATAAGCGAGTCAAGCGGATCAATCCGCCTGACCTGCGCCTAAACAGACCCTAAATTGCAATCCAGTTTCCACCTCAAATTTAAAATATTTAGAAACAAACTTTATTGAAATATTATCGATTTGGAAATTGCCGAAATTTATACCTCATGTTTACATATAATATTTCAAAAAACTTGTGAAAAGCGTCTCTTAAAATTTGAATTCCATTGGCGATCAATTCATACTCTACGCTATATGACACAAATCCGAATTTACTTATCACCACCATTCCAAATTTAGCAACATTAACAACCAATATGTTAATTTTCCAGTTGACTGGATACGATTTTTATTCTCTCACATATTCACACTTTAATTGTAAACATTCGTCTGTATTTGACAATCGATTATGTAATACACTAAACTGTTCCTTCAATTATCTTTTACTGGGAAAATTTATATTTCCAACTAAAGCCCTACGTCACATGTATATGTGAAAAATCATTAGTTTTTACAATGTATATATTATTCACATTTCCCACTTTAATTGTAAACATTCGTCTGTATTTGACAATCGATTATGTAATGCACTAAACCGTTCCTTCAATTCTTTTACTAGGAAAATCCATATTTCCTACTAAAACCGTTTGTCAGATGTATATGTGAAAAATCATTAGTTTTTACAATTTAAATTTTTTTCACATTTCCCACTTTAATTGTAAACATTCGTCTGTATTTGACAATCGATTATGTAATGCACTAAACCGTTCCTTCAATTCTTTTACTAGGAAAATCCATATTTCCTACTAAAACCGTTTGTCAGATGTATATGTGAAAAATCATTAGTTTTTACAATTTAAATTTTTTTCACATTTCCCACTTTAATTGTAAACATTCGTCTGTATTTGACAATCGATTATGTAATGCACTAAACCGTTCCTTCAATTCTTTTACTAGGAAAATCCATATTTCCTACTAAAACCGTTTGTCAGATGTATATGTGAAAAATCATTAGTTTTTACAATTTAAATTTTTTTCACATTTCCCACTTTAATTGTAAACATTCGTCTGTATTTGACAATCGATTATGTAATGCACTAAACCGTTCCTTCAATTCTTTTACTAGGAAAATCCATATTTCCTACTAAAACCGTTTGTCAGATGTATATGTGAAAAATCATTAGTTTTTACAATTTAAATTTTTTTCACATTTCCCACTTTAATTGTAAACATTCGTCTGTATTTGACAATCGATTATGTAATGCACTAAACCGTTCCTTCAATTCTTTTACTAGGAAAATCCATATTTCCTACTAAAACCGTTTGTCAGATGTATATGTGAAAAATCATTAGTTTTTACAATTTAAATTTTTTTCACATTTCCCACTTTAATTGTAAACATTCGTCTGTATTTGACAATCGATTATGTAATGCACTAAACCGTTCCTTCAATTCTTTTACTAGGAAAATCCATATTTCCTACTAAAACCGTTTGTCAGATGTATATGTGAAAAATCATTAGTTTTTACAATTTAAATTTTTTTCACATTTCCCACTTTAATTGTAAACATTCGTCTGTATTTGACAATCGATTATGTAATGCACTAAACCGTTCCTTCAATTCTTTACTAGGAAAATCCATATTTCCAACTAAAACCCTACGTCACATGTATATGTGAAAAATCATTAGTTTTTAAAATTTATATTTTTTCACATTTCCCACTTTAATTGTAAACATTCGTCTGTATTTGACAATCGATTATGTAATGCACTAAACTGTTCCTTCAATTATCTTTTACTAGGAAAATCCATATGTCCAACTAAAACCCTACGTCACTAAAATATCGGTGCACAAATTATTGTTCACGATTGCATGTTTAAGAAATTAAAGCATTTTCAGAAATTTTCCACCGTATTGTTCCCTTAACTAACATGTTACACAATGAAACAGAAATTACTATATTTGATGGCTACACTCCTGTCAATATACATATGCATGGAAGAGGATTATTTCGAAATACGAAAAGGAAATATCCTGTACTCACTACTTCCTAATAATGATTCGGTTCAAATTATGCCACTGTTTAAGTATACACTGTTTAGTTCGATTGGTTGCAATAACAAACGAGAATATCGTGAAATTTCACATCCGGAATGTTCAAACCCATAATTATTGTAGCCGAAATGTTATAGTATGAATTTTGAATTAAAGATAAAAAAAACAAGTAAAGAAACTAAAACATGTTAAACAATCAAACAAACACGATTGAAATTTAAAATAATCAATGAAGGCATGCTATGAACTAACCTTTCTCAAGAATATTTAATTTGAAAAGACCTAGTGATATTTCATTACATCTCGCAAGTAGATATGGATGCTTTATGTTTTTGGAGAAAACAAATCCAACCCAAAGAACTTCGGAAATCGATTCAGACAAAGGTATAACAAACGTACGAACTTTCAACTCTCCGACAGGATTAAACTTCGATTCTGACACATGGATTAAAGCTGATGATTGCAAATCGATGGAAATGATTCGACTCTTAAAGGCCAGCTTCATTCTGAAAAAAGAAAATTATAAGTAAAATTTAAATTGGTTTTGAACAGATATTACAGGGGCAGGATGAATACCAAAATAAAATTATCGGATGAATATCACTTGTAGTAATGTAAAAACTTCGAAATGGTTTGTACTTCAACAAGTCTAAAAGCCTCGGCTTCCAACCGTAATTTTAATGAATCTGTTACAAAATGGTACATTAAAACATACGTAAAGCTACATGCTTATAGATAATTTAATAAAGAAATAATTAACATTTCTACAGTATTTTTCATAAACTTTTTCTTCTGCAAGTCCTAATAACAAATCTAATAACAACAAAAATAATTATTAAAATCTTCACGTTTTTCTTAAAATGATTAACTCTAAAATTAGGCTTATATCTTTCACAAGAAAAACTTAGCAATTATGCATTATGAACATTCAATTATTGATGTGCATGCTACTATTAAAATCGTCTTCATGTACACGGCTTTTTATCACCTGTTCTTGAAAAGGTTCCCATGAAAATGAAGAGGAGGGTCTTGATCAAACAATAAGTACCATTGAAAACAGATAGGCCTCTGAAAAAGATGATGAGAAATCGATCGCGGTCGTCTGTTGGTTCATGAAGTGAAGCCATTTTCATTCATATATTTCCTAACTTGCCTTGATTTATTCAAAAACTAAAGGAATACAAGCAAAACTATCTTGACATTCATAATCTGGACAAAAGTCTAGACTGTAGGAGATTTATATTATTTAGGATAAAAATGTTTAGAGATGCAAACTCAACCTTGATGTCAACCTCGCAAAGAGTTAGATCCCTAATTCGCTTTTCATATATCATTAAGTTTTTGAAGCAAGCTAAAACTGTTATTATTTTAACTAACAAAGCACAAAAATATCTGCCAAAGAAATATAATTGGGTGCAACATGACAGATGATTCAACAAAATTCTTATTTACTTTAATACAATACTAGGATATCAGAGGCGGACCCAGCAGTTTTAGTCAGCAGTGCAAATTCTAAAGTTTTTTAAGTACATGTGCCATCCATTTTGAACTTACTTATTTTTTACAATCATACACAAAAACATTTTTTGACATATTTTTGCCAAATTATTATTGTGACATCTGTTGCCCCAGTTTCTTTAAATTCCCATGCGCAGTCTTATGGGACTGGGACCCTTAAATCTCATAGGACTGAATGTTCCTCAAAAAACCTTAGGTACAGTAACGAGCATAAGTTTCAGAACACCTTTTATTAAAGTTATGGCTCAGTCAAATTATAAACTTAGAATATGAGAAGAATTATACTTTGAGTTTAGGTAAAAAGGGAAATCTCTTAACTCTTAAAGTCAAATAAACATTTCATAATAATTTCAACAGATTTGCTACAGTGGGATAAATCATTCTTAAGCTCCTCAAAAACGCAAACGTTTTAGACAGTGCTCAAAATTAAAAGTAACAACATACCCAGCTATAATTGAGTAGATATTCAAAGTAAAGTAATTATAAACACTGAGCTTCCTTGTACTTTGATTGAAAATCTTTCACCTTTACTACTGCTCGTGATCAACTAGATATAAATAAAAAACTTTTTTCGATAGTTTCATTGTGATATTTATGTAAATTATCAAGAATTCATACTTTTAATTCCCCTTAATTTAGGGTGCCTGTTCTATGCGTGTAGCTTTAATATCTGTTCGATATTCTTAATCAAATGTATATCTCTACCACATAAAGGTTTCTAAGTAATATATGCTGCCACCAATCACGCAGAAAATTCCCTTTTAATTTTTGTTATATTTAGGCCTAACTAATTGAATTTTCGAAATTTACAATTTCTTCGCACAGTTATATCTTAACAATCCCCATTCTATTAAAGCAAGGCAACAATTCAACTAATTGAATGATTTTAGCTTATAATCAGATTGGAAAAAAGATAGTTTTTTACTGACCCGCCACCCGACATAGCACATTTCATCAATGACCTGCGACCTGACCCAGCACGTCTAACAATAAGCCATGACCCTACCCCACCCGAACGATCCGACACGCGTCTAACACTGATCAAAGACAAGACCCAATCAAAGAAACATTACTAGTAAAATTCCCTAAAAATATGTTGCGAAGCATGCGTGTTTACCCATGCTCATGCTATAACTTCCCATGGGATATTGAATCTTTCTGTTACAATTTTAGGGTTTTGCATTCAAGCACGTGAAACTTTGAGATATTTTTCGATTTTTCAACTGTTGTCACATCCAGTGGTGTGTTTTGAGGCCAGCTGCGAACGCTTAATAAAAAATGCTCTCTTTCATCAAAATTTAACATTTTTCGTTTTCAAAAAACTTCTTTATTGCATTTTTTTCTGTAAAAATTGGTGTCAAACCCCTCTCGTTTTAAAAATCCTAAGCGCGCTCTGGTCGCATCCTTACATTATTAAATATTTTCGAACTTGTATATTGTGCAAATGGTATCAGACTTGGCAATACCTAATGTTTTTGACACATGCAGAGAAAATCCCTTCATTCTGCAATGTACCTATAAGGCGTCTAATCCAATCACACGCACAAGTTTTTTGACATTTTAATAGAACAGTTAACACTATTTTTTCACCCTACAGTACCTGATTGCGCAAGTGTTTCTTGATACTGCTATACACTATATGTCCTGAAACATTTACTCGCGCTTTGTACGCATTACCATCAATTTCTTCTAAATAATTTAGATGGTGTTATTTAGGATTTAGTACCCACAGGGCACGTATAGATAAAAATAACACCTGTTTAAGAACTACAGTTAAATGCTTAGTATGTGTGTTTCTGGTTAAATATATCACTCAAATTCTATAATTAAAAATGTAGTATTAAAACCTTTGCTTGCTACTTTTGCAATTCAACATTTGTAGCAAAAGTAAATACTGCAAAGAAATTTTTTATACATTATTTGGAAAAATTCCATAAAAGTATGACACACCTCATTGAGATAAAAATTTGCAATGGTGTGGCGACTTTGAATTTTTTGGATTCCAATCGGTTTTTAAAGAAATAAATCGATTCATGACTTCGTTTTAGACTTTTTTTCACGATTGTTTTTAAGTTCTGAGGCGGTGTGTGGCGAAAAACTGAATAGCGCCTTTTATAAAATAAACCTTAATTTAAACCTAACACAGTCACGTGGTGACATATGAAGGTCAAGAAGCCGTTGTTATACTGTATACTACTCCACCGAATTTGTGACATCTTACCTCGGTGCGACTAAAAAATACACCCAAATTATTTCCATTTTTTTTCAATTTTTAGTTTAGAATTTATTCAAAATTTTGATTGATTTTAAATCGGAGCATTTACTGAATACCTCGGAAGGTAATGTTAAAGATAGAGACTCTTAAAACAGCATCATAAGAATATTATTTTAAAGAAACTTCTGAATTTATTAGCACAAATATTAATTAGATATAACTAGCATTTACGTTACATATATTAAATGATTGTACTACGGAACTTTCAAAAGACACTATTGTATAGGATTACTCATACTAGAATGAAATATTAAATATTAAATTATTCGTTTGTCTTACAGGACGCTAATGTAAATATCAGAGGTGTAAAAATAGCAAAACCAATATTCAATAATCAGAAAAGGAATTTATTAATTCTTTTAAATGTTAGTTTCAATTCGTGTTTTTATGAAAATTAAAGATAAATAAATTTTCAAAATTATTCAAAATAAATACGTACAGCAAAATAGCAAAATTCTGAAGACATTCTATATTAGAAACCTTCAAAATCTCAATTTCCTAAATGCTTCATAGACTATATTTGAAAAGGATAAAAACTCCAGCACCAGTGTCTATTTTGAAAAAACAATGGTTTTCCATAGAAATATTTAAAGGCAATGTACAATACATCCAATCTAATTAGACGTCAAAGAAGATTTTTTGTGAATTTTTTGAAAAAGCGTTAGTAATGACTCTTCAAAAGGAGTTATATCATCCATAACTTCCTTGATAAATTACTATTAAACAAATTTTAGAATCCTCAACTCAGATTCAGATGCAAATTTTGTTTGTTTTCGTTTCGGATTGGATAGGCTAAGTATGTAATGCTAATAAACTTTCAACTCCAGGATGGGGGTCGAGCCGGGTTTGCTAAACCTGCGAACACTTTAGATCCAAAAATTCTAGCTTAATGAATCCTCTGAAAGATGTCAAGATCATTATTAGAAAATTACAAAAATTCCCAAACACAACTTTTGAACAACTAGGTAAACTTTTCAAATTTAATATTTCTAAAAAATTGAATATACTTTAAAGTATAAAATTAATCAATTTAGAAAAGAAATCAAATCCTTCTAGTATTATGGATGTAAATAATACATGAATTTAGATCTAATATATAAAAGTAAGAATTAATTAAGGTTGATAGATTGTTAATTAAAGCGCGCTGCAGTTTCTCCTCAAGTCAGCGATGTGGGAATGGAATAAAGAAATGCTAAAACAACGTTTCTCCCACAAACATCTAGCGACTAATTACACAAACATCGCTAGAAGGCGAGGTAAGCAATTGTACTACTATCATGCAATTCCATGTATTTCAATTGCGTAAAATATTAGTTTTCATAATATTTTACTTATATATGTAACACTTGGTATAGATTTCTTAGTTTTTTTTGGTTTAAAATATTGGAAAATAACAATGTCAAAAACACAGTTTATAAAATTTGGTCACAGGCATGATATAAATTCAAATAGTGGTTTCATTTTCAGCTACTTTTATAAATTCGAGAATTTAAAAATACGTTGCAGACCCTATTGATTAATTCAATTAAAAGAGACATTAATGAAATTTAAACTCTATTAAACTGTACTGGAGCATTCTATAGTTCCTAGAGCTGAAATACATTCGAGCTAAATACAATCTGTGGAGATGAATAAATCTCTCTATCGATTATTCTTAGTACTAGCATAGTGGACTAAGGCAGTTCACCATTGTTTGCGACCCTGATGGTGCTGTTCTAACAAACATAGTAGAAGCTGAGACATCCAGAAAGAAAGGAAAGGAGGTCGCCTACTTCAACTGGATACGATAGTCTGCTGCGCATCCGGTTGCTCTAGTAGCTCCAAACATACATAAAATTTCATAAACAATTACTACAATTTCAAAAGTCACTTTGTCCAATTCAAATTATAAATTTTACCAAAGACAATTAATGCAAAGAATTTTAATGACATCCAAAAAATTGTATACCTTCAAAAATTGACATGTTTTATTTAATTTATTATCTACAGTAGTAATTGATAAAACGAGCCAGAATTAGGCCATCAACTGTTGTTTAACAATCTTAAGGACTAATTATAGAATATTTCGAAACTTAACAAAGTTTTTGAATATATTTGATGAATTTTTCTTGCACTTCACAATTAGCAACTAGTGTAGAACAAAGATGTTAAAAGCATTTTAATTACTTTCTTTTGCGTAAAAGTTGTGAGGTTTATCTAATTGCTATACACCATTGTTGAATTACGCTTTTAATATAGGCTGCACACTAGGGAAAAATATGTAAATGAATATAAAAGGGTTGCCCAATATAATGGAAAGTTTTCACAATGCTTTGCTCACTATGGTAGATAACCTCACCCGAACAAAAATATAAATGTGTGCCGCATCCAGCTAAATACATTCATTTTCAAAAGTATTGATTCACATGACTTTTTAGATTTATTTTTTTAAAGCATAATGGATATTTTTACCATATATGAATGTTCTGAAAAGAAAATCTGCCTTTGCAAATTGACTACATAAAGTACCCTGAGCAGATAATGTGAAGGACATAGGACTTTGCACAAGCTCAAAAAAATAGGTTGATATAGACATCTATGGCGCCACACAAATATTAAAAAGAAACGAATTGAGATTAGTGGTTTGCGGGCCGTGGTTTTTAAAATGTATTGCCCGCCCGTTTACATGTTAGGCCACGCGCGGGCGGCCCATTCTCCTTAATAACGGTGTAATTCCTTTACATTCTATACATTTATACAATAGCCTATATGTAAAATGTAATAGTGTAATGATAGTCCATTGTTACTACCAACAGAGTATAATTCAAACAAAAAAAACGTTTTTTCAGAAAAGAAAGAGTTTTAAGCCCGCCCATGCCCATCCGCAGCCCGCGGCCGCCGAGCTAGCCCGCAAACCTCTAATTGAGATAGCATGGGTATCTTTGGCTAAATAATATGATTAAAACATACTGTATGAAAAGCTGAACTATTATTTCTTTACAGAGAGTTGTAATATTTTTAAAGTCAACAAACTTTATGAATAATGAATGAAGTAAATTGATATTTCGAGCAAAAAATATCGAAATAAATCAATTAAAATGAAACGATTTATTGTTCTGTTCAGTAATGGATGTCCTTCAAAAAGAATTGGCAGGTCTCAATTGTAAATATAATCGAAATGTTATTTTTGAAAGAAAATTATTGGTTTGCGTTATAAAATATACCACGCATTTGCATTTATATACGTCTTATGTAATTTAACTAGGAAAATACAATTATTTTAACCGAAATATAAAATGTGTTTTAACATTCGCAAAAAAGAACTACAGCAAAAGTATCGAAAATTAATCAAACTTATATAGACCTAACAATCCAAATTTCTAGCCCTACATTTTGAGCCCAATTTTGTGTTTTGGCTTATTGCTCGATCACCGAACATCAAAAATCGTTGGCTAGCAAATTACATACATTTAGCCAATAATGAAATATTTAGTATTTACGGAACATCAATTATCACACGTAAGATGCATTTTGACGCTGAAGGAAGAACAAGAAATCATTTTCAAGAAACTTCTTATTTCTCAAAAATGGCCTCGGGTAATATGCAAAGACGGCTTATACAAAAACTTTAAAAACTAATTAGAAAATAAAGTATCTTTTAGGAAAAAACAGGAGGGAGGGAGCATTTGATTTAATCTTCTGATACCGTTTGAAGAATTACCATCAAACAACATATCAAAAGATAAAACAGCTGAAATTTTGCGATACAGTTTTATGTTCTTACAATTCCTAAAGTACAGCCTTCACTTTTGGGATGAAATAATTTCGGTTTGTCTATACAAATAAATCAAACCCCAGTGTTAATAAACTAATTTTTAATTTTGAAAAAATTATCAGAATAAATCCACAAAGTTACAATCTATTTTTAAAAATCTCCATTTTTCTACATACCATCTTACTACAATTTTTTAAACGACCTTTTAAGAAAACTGAAAGATTCAAAGAAGTTGCTTGAAAATTGAGGGAAGTGTGATATTCGAATTACAACAATTTTTCATGAAAATATCGGTAAGATAAAATTTGCAAATTTTGAATAAAAGCACACGTGATCTTAAAAAATGTTATGGGTATATTTTCATATTTCTCAACATAAGTTAAACACGACAGAAAACAAAATATAACTGAATAATACAACTTATGAAAACTTAGTCCATTCCCAAATGGCTGTGCGTAAAGCTGTGCACAGTCCAACTACTGTAGAGCGAAAAACTAACATAATTGGATTTCAGAAAATATAAAAGACAGAAACCCGATCAGCATGGATGCGCCTATCTTCTCACTTGCTATATTCACACAAAGAGTACCGTTTGACGTTATAGCAGAGCGGGTTTTAAAAACATTAAGCTTACGATTGCTTCTCGTGAAAACGCGGGCTTAATAAAAAAAACTAAGACAGCTATTGTATGTAAATTTGCAAAATCACTTTCCACTGTTTAAATTTATTCCCACGACATGCTTAACATCAAAAATCAAAATGCCGTTGTAGCAACAATACAATAGATTTTAGAAAATAACAACTTCATGCAGCATTTACAATGTAAAAAACTTTGTTTTTGTAACATTTTCTTATGTACATGCATAGAATGTAAATTACAAATATATAAAATACTGCTCAAGCAGACCCCATATTTTTCTAGGTTAAGTCGAACAAAATATCATTTTTTTTAATTTCCAGTCATGTTAACACTTAACAGTGAAGTTTTAATAGAGAACACTGTATTGCTGCCTTATCCTACATTTTGTCTAAAACTAATATGGTAAAAATTTGGCTAATCATTCTTGCATATACAAAATAACTAGTATACTTTAACCTATCAGTAATTTTGACGCATTAAAAAGCACTTCCATTACAAAATATTACAGATTCACTTAACAGAAACTAGAATATATTAATTTAACCGATTTGTTTAACAGATTTCTTAGTAAACTCGTACGAACGGTTTTTCTGATTTTTGGGAAAAAAAGCACATTGAAAAAATTCGTTCAGCCTCAGTGGGCGAAGGTATAAAAGAGTAAGTTTCATGCCCTTTCACTAGCTATAGCAATAATAAAACAGATCTGTTAAACAAATCTGTTAAGAGATTTTAAAGTTTTCTAATCAAACTGTTAATACATCTGTTAAACAGATAATAAATATGGTAATCACTGGATATGGTTGCATTGGCATGGTGCTAAAAACAAATTAAAAAATTAAAACCAAATGGTTAAAAAGAGCACCGCCAATAATAGAACATCAAATTACGTTTAATTGTAATAAAAAAGTCGGAGATACTACCAGGAACTAACGTCGTTTATTGTGATCAGTATTAATGGGAGAATAAACGTTATTTAGGCATTAATTACTGAGGAAATGGTTTAGGTGAATTAAAGTCAAGCGTTGTTAATTTGACGCGATCACGATCATGAACTGCGGAAGTGTTTTAAGTAATACAATTTAACATCAGGATATTACAGGAAATTATTTAATGAATAGTGAATACACTGATATTCCACAGCAACAGCCTTATGAAGCTGATTGCAAATTTGGTAAGAATTGAGGAATAGCTACTCAATAATTAAAACATTTATAAAAAGTCACTAGATTTTTAAAATATACATAGGGTTCTAAAACTCAAACGTTGACCTATTTCTCATAAATTATAATTAATAGAGTGTGTCGTAATTTACTAAATACCAGGCCTGCAGACACCGCTAATAATTTCTTCTCCTGCGAGGTACAACTGCGCACACGAACAACAAATCCGTGCAAATGTAAGAAAATAAAATTTAAATTGCAATTAGAATTGGGCAACTTTAATGTTTCTCCACCTCTCAATAGAATGTGTTGGGAGACAAACAGACTATGTATTTAGTAGGTTCACATATACCTAATTTGTTAAACAAGCTTTTATATCAACGTAATGATTTGACTCTTCTGTATAACTTATACTTCCTTCTATATTTCTCTTCGAGCTGGCTAAATATCCTAAAAAATTTAATATTTTACACATGTAAATTTAAAAGAGCAAATCACTTTACTTACTGTTTCAATTGCATTTATCACAGTCAATTTTATGCATATCTATATTTGTGGATACATTTCATATAGCATAGTACCAACTCAGCTTACAAGAAGAAGTTAACTATTGATTAATTTGTAGTCGAAGATTTTTAGTTTGTTTGCCACATATTCCTTTAGTTCTAGTGCTTCCGATTCTACAACTTCCTCCACACAAAGCAATATTTCCCTCCTTTCGTACCTTCCCATGTATAGTCTTTCGGCATCTTCATTTGAGGTGAATGATCTCTCTGCTGCTATTTCCTGTTCTCGCTGTCTAACTCCCTTAGGTCATTCTTATTCCAACTAACTATTCATGTCTAGCCTCCCAACAATGTTATGGGCCACGCATTTATTAATTTTATACTGTTCTTCCCATTCAATGCTGACTTCTGTAGTACCTTTCTTACCCTCCTCTTGTATGCTTTCCTTAGCTCATCTTCATTTCCTCATCATCTGTTCTATCTCTTTCAATCACTCCTACCGTACCTTTCCTTGAATTCCTCAATATTATTATACTGCTCCTCCTCAACCCACCTCTATCTTTACACTGGCTTCTGAACATTGTCACTGCTGCACACTTTCCTAATCCAAATTCTAACCCAGAATCTCTACTTATCTTTTCCAATGATTCCACTTGTTTCTGCAATATTTTAATTCAACTAGCATACATCTTCAAGGCCATGTGCCATATGTGACTCACTACTTTACTATGCTTCTCGAAATTATACCCTATGCCTATCTCCTTTAGCCTCTTTGTGATTATTATTATTATTATTATTATTATTATTATTATTATTATTATTATTATCATCATCATCATCATCATCATCATCATTATCATATGTACTGTCTTATTAATGCTATTTGATTTTAAAAATGACAAGAGATCTCTAAATAATTTAGAAAAATATTTTGAATTCTCCAAGTGACTAAATGGATTTAATGTGCACAATTTTTAAGTGTCATCTTGCTTTTGCATTTTGCATATTTTTTATTTGTAACTTTTTATGTTACATTGTAACAATAGTTTATCAAATTTTATTTTTATTTATTTTGCGAGAAAAACTTTGTACATGTATTTGTGTATTTCATCATTATGCTATGTTCATTTTACATAACTACATGGTAATTAATGTAAATTTAACCAAAGTAAAATTGAACTACAAATACAATTCTACATGTAATATTAAAGTAAAATGAGTTTGAACTTGTTAAAAATTCGTTCGTTTCTTGTATGTATTTGAAAACTTCATGTATGTATGTGTCCTTGTCATGTATTCTGGTCTTAGTACAATTTATATCCACATAGAATGTATTCTTCAATTCATTTAACAGTTATGGCCTACTGTAATCACGGCCTGGCGATTTGCAGCAAAATTAACAAAAATGATGCCGCAAATACATTTCGCCACAAAACAAGATTTGATGCAACAGATCATTTTAAGTAACTAAATCAAAGAATGAGCTATTGTACACATCTATGAACTTTTTGGAGCGCTTTGATTTCTTGAAAATTGTAAAAACCACCTTCAAATATAATGAGGCCATTAACAGTAAACAATCATCTTTCTGCATATCAAAATTTATGATTTGACGCCATAAAAATCAGTGAATATAGATCTACACAAGCAGAAATGTGGATCTAATATTTCTACTTTGAGATGAAATATTTCTAGAAATTTAAATTACTTCTTTGCCTGTGAAAACCTTTAATTGTTTGATGAACCTTTTTTTGTGGCCAAGCAAATACAATGGTTGTAATTCCACAAATTGGATGGTAATTTTTGATATTCTTTGTATTAGATATTTTTACAAAAATTTACACGAATTCCTTACTTGCAAAAGTATTTATTGCTACTTTTCGTTTTTTGTACTGCAAATCGCCAGGCCGTGATTAATTTGAGGCCTTGCCATAACCTATTGATTTTTATGATTCTAGAAAAATGGTCCTTTTTAAAAAAGAATTAACTGTTCAGCTTCAGACTAGCTGTACTCGATTTTAAGTTTAAATTTACATACAAACTAACCTTAAACAGCCTGGGGATTTTTGAAAATACTTCATGATCTCAATTTTTTTAGAAATTTATAATATAATTTATACACGAAAACCATTATTAATTTTCAGCAGAATATAAGAGACTAATGTAAAACTTCAAAATTTAATTAATACTTTACGGCCCGCAAACTCTGACTTTGCGCACGACATGCCTCAATGGGATTGGAATACCTTTGCACATATCAAAAAAAGCCAAAGCTCTTTGTTGCTTCCATGGGCTCAAAAACTTCTAAATACATGAACACTAGGTATGGAGAGAATTTTATTTTTTTTAAAAATTCGAAATTTTTGAAGAAAACTTGTTAAGCTTTTCCACAACCTCCTGCCACAGCAATAAGGTTTAATAGAAGTTTTCAACATTGCATTAAAGCATGTTCCCTAATAGACATACCCATGCTCCAAGATTTTCAAATTTGGAAATTCAAAGATAATTTTTTGTAAATATGTAAAACAGTTTGTTCTTTAAAAGGACGCCAGGCTGCTTAAAGTTAATCAAGAACACTATTATCGAATAAAGAAGGTCTAATAATCAAGGAAAACCCATTTTTTTGATCTTAATCCGGAGCTGTGAGTCTAAAAAAATAATTACATGAGTGATACATGAGCGTTGCAGAAATAACACATCAGATAAAAAATAATAATAGAAGTATTATAATTAATTGTAAATGGAATCATTGGAAATCTGAGTGCATAAATGAGAATCTTAAAGACATATTGTGGATAATAGTAACAAGATAAACAAGGATAACATTACCCTATCAATTGCAGAAAACCCAATCAAGGGTAAATAAAGATATATCCACAGTGTCTACACCTATTCAGACTATGCCATAATAAATTTTAGTGTACCTCATGGCACTGTTAGATCTAGAACCAATATTTTCTTCTTTTTGTGAAAGACATTTCAGAAACAATACACGATTGAACTGCATATCAATAAGCAGATGATGTATGATTGCATAAAACTTTGAAGAATCTTCATGAAGCGGTAGATTAGTAACTGAAGATAGTAAAGGGCTGATTTTTAAAATAGAAATCAATTGAATAATAATGTTACAGCACAATTTATAACCATTTCGCAAATGACAGAGAAAATTCTTTTGAATGCATCTGCTAAATAATAATGGGTTGTGATCCACAAATCACAATGAATTCAATTTAGATGAAAAATGGTGTAAAATACAATACATTCATCTTTGGCAATTCGGAAATCGCTTCCAAACACGATTAATAAAGTCTTTTTATGTGAAATCAATTTAAATGCGGCTCTTTTCTATTCTTTATATTAGTAATCCTAATAAGTTGTCACTGGCAAAAATTTATAATTGCGAAATTTATAATATTCGAAGCATCCTCATTTCAGCAATTTCATCCATCACAGCATGATACAAAGACTAAAGAGCCTTTCAAAAGTGCTGCAAGAGGCAGGCCAAGCCAAATTTTCATGAAAAAATTGTCATGATAATGAGAATTTTTTAAATCTATACTTAAATGCACGAAACACACTTCGTTAAATGCTGATTTTTGCGCTGATTCATTCATGTAAGCACTTTGTAGTTGCAGTCATTGCTTCTTTTGTTGACTACATTGTGACTGTGTGCCGGAACCTGAAAGCTTTGATATCTCTTTACTTAGCTCCGCTCTTTCAATATCGGAACTGAGTGTTAGAGTTTCATTTATATTCATGCTTAAATGCTTCCCAGCCTACCCCCCGTAGCTATGCTACTCATAGCGACGGATATTGAATGTATGATATTCTTCATATAGCTTTCTTCATACTCCAGGAATGTTTGTAGTTGGTAGAGAATACTTCTTAGATATCGATGAGTGTAAGCCAGATATGGAAGTTCGGCTGACTTTGCTAGCTTCTCAACCCCATTCGACAGACTCAGTATCCGGTTCAACATTCGCGTGTTCAGCTATGGGCCATGTTTTCCAACATTTTTTATTTTACTGTCCCATATTGCCACATCCAATAAATTTCCCCCAAATACTCTTGGAAGTATTTTACTGCTCCATATTGAGTTTGTAACTATTATATAACACAGGCAAAATACGTTGAATCCTTACGCATTAGTAGATACCGCATCATTTTTGAAATGTCATCTAGTACAGGGTTGGTCAAAAAGTTTCGGGTAAAGAAACATTTTTTGCATAGTGTGAACTAATTCATTATAATTTATATTTAATTCTAAACGTGTACAAACAAACGATAGACGTGCGTTTGATTATCACAAGCACTCATGCACTTCCATTGTTTGTACAAGTTTAGAGCTATATGGAGTGTACTGAATTAATTCAAACTATGCAAAAAATGTTACCTTACCATAAATTTTAGACCACCCCTGTAGCATTACCACTAGAAAAGTAATTAAAAAAAGGGAATTATTACGGCTTTATGTCACACAAACTATTCGTACCAGACCAGATTTGAAATTTTTCTTAGCCTGTCGGCATTATCCTATACTAATTCATCCTTAATTGAAAGAGATAGTAAGAATATTAGTATAATATGAAGACATATTAACAAAATTTTAATTCATTAAACAAAACATGTTTCAAAAGAAGATAAAAAAGTACCAAGTCAGTAAGTATCGATTTGAGAGTTCTGACACACTCAATGCCACCTAACCACATCAACATGTTGACCAAAAACACTTTAAGCCCTAGACAGAGACGGACATAAGCCGAAAATTTGGTCTCGATTCTAATATGTTTCCAAATCCAATGTATGGTTTCAAAGATTCCATTTCCACACTATTCATATTTACATTTTAATCACACAGAAATCATAATTAAGTTTGAACGTTTTTTCATGTTATACACTGTTGAAAAACAATAATTTAGAACATTATCTTCCCTATTAGAAGGGCTTATATACTTCCAATTGGAATCCAATCCATTATTGAAAACGAAATATGTAAAAAATTTCATATATTTTTCCGGCACAGTGGCAGAGTTTTTGGAAAAAATTACAAAAAATTTCTCTAGACCCAGTAACTTTTTCAAAATGAGGTCGAAGCATTTTAAAAGGACTGAGTCTAAGGTTGGCAAACGTGATTAACGAAGAACTTCGTAAAATCGTCGTGATTAACGCTAAAGTTTAGGCGAGTTATCTGAAACTTAATATTGGGAAAATAAAAAATTCATAATAGTTGGTTGGAGATATTGTTTCTTAATTGTTGATTTTAAAGAACTTAAAATTTACACATTTTCTATGGATTTTCATGCAAATTTCACTCGTAAATTTGACCCCAAGCAACTATACTTTAGCATAGCAATACACTTTAAGACATCTTTTCAAAATTACATTCAAGAAAGTTGATCCATAGATGTGTTCGCGATTTTCAAATGCCCTATGTGTTTGGAGAAAATTTTTACAAATAGGAAAATCGGTTTGTCCGCGTAAATGGACACCAGCCTGTTCATGATTAAGGTTTTGACATCACTGACACACCATTTCTATGAGATCTCAAAATTTTTAAACACATTACAAATGACAATTACGCAAAGTAATAAATAACTAATTGCGGTATTTCGAACGACGCCAAACCGAACTTATCTTATTAAATTCTCACTGAAGATTGATGAACGGTGAAAATGGGATGTCAATCAAAGGTATTTCGGCAATTGACTTTGCTAGATGCATGGCTTCCCTTCCGCGGAAGCAAAGCATTTCTCATTTACAATTCACTATAAAACTACAAAAGTACAAATTGCCTGTCAGGATGCACTAGAAATATCAAAGTAAGCAGAAATACTTCATCCGATTTATGCAAAAACAGGTAGTTAAATGAATTTTACACACTAGAAAGAATAAGCTGAGAAGAGACAGGAACAGGGATAGCAAAGATTTTGTTAATTATAAACAAATCGCTAGTTTCATGAAAATTGATCTAATCAAGGCGGCTTTTCCTGTCTATTGGGTCGTTATATAAATATTAGCTTAGCTCGTCACTGTATACACTGAAAAAAATTGTATATAATTTAAAACATGCTCAGTCCAATTCGGTTTGAAAAAGTTCACTTGGCTGATATTTGTATATCTCAGATTTATCCCCATACATTTCGCAAAAATTCTACCTTCGTGTTACTAAAGTAATCTATATAAGGTGTACAAAGCACCGAATTTCCATTGCACCTAATGCCGGGTTTACATTCAATGTCAAAGGAACATACTACATGTACTCATTTTATATTTGGCCTCTTAGTTTCAATGATTGGATATCTGTGAAAGATTTTAAAAAGCAATATGAAAATTCGAGCACTCTCGACACTTTTACATAATCGTTACACATCAATTTTCTATAGTTTGAAAAACGTTGTAAAAAAATATTTTCAAATATAGTTTTCAACTAATTATTTTTTATGGTTTTTGATTTCTTTGGAATAATATACTAATGCTAATGTTTTATGTGGATTAAAAGATCATGCATTTAGATAATATCCCTAAAATTTGTATAAAACAAGATTTATTAAAATAAAGTGTCACATAGCACATAGCAAATCGAAAGGTCAACATTAGTTGCACTTGTCTTGTAAACAAGAGGTATACATCCACGTCTTCGAATTTGTTACCAACCCTCTTCTCTAACCGAAATCCCTTAATTTTTGTTAAGATATATAGATATTGCAAAACAACTTTGCAAATCAAATTTTACACAAATATTTTTACAAAAGCTTATTTTGCTTAAAAACTAGTCCATTAAAAACATAGAAGGAATTACTATATATACTTGGTCATTCCAATTTTGTGATAAGACTATTTTTTTAAAATTGCAAATATTCTAACTTTATCAGAATTGAACATTTTTCTCTTTTTATTAATAAAATGTAAAAGAATGTATTTCAAATCTTAATTTTTATTTTATTCTATAAATTAGTCATCGACATTGTTAAAAAAGAGTTGACAGCCTCACTCTGGCACTGGCGTCTCACATTCAGATAAGCAGTAGACAGGTAGTTTATATCAAAACAAACGATTTTATGAATATTAAATTCTTGATTTGTACAAAAAGAAAAACTCAAGGCTCAAAAATTTTTTTCGTATATATACAACATATATATATATATATATATATATATATTTGGAGTGTGCCTGATCAGATTTATCCAGTTCGAGTTTTGAAAATCCCACTACAAAATATTTATTTCTCTAGTTTCATTTCATATCAAAATGATAAATAATAAAAAATTCAGTGTCAGAAATAAAATATTCATTGGTTCCAAAATTTACTGTTGCGTCAACAGCGACATCTGCAAAAGCAGTAACATGCATGGCATCAAAATAAATTTTGAAAGAATAAATCTTCCCTTTCGCAACAATCATGTTATTCAAATATCTATATACACATACTTACATCTGGTACTAAATCGTCCGAAAAATCGATGTAGTAAGCGCCAAATTCTTTAATAATGAAGTCAGCAAAATTCGTGTTCCCGTCTATTACTTGAAGTACACTAAGATTATTAATTCCTAACTAAAATATGTTTTTTTTCAAATTCAAATTTTAAAAAACATTTATATTTGGCGCAAAGTAAAATCGACAGTTTTTTGTTACTTAGCATCAAATATAAATTTTTATAGATTTAATTTTACGATAATTTTATGTGTAACTACCATAGTAATGTATTTTAATATTTATATAAGAACGATAAAATTATTGTAAATTTGAAAACAAATTTATCCAAAAATATTAAAATTTGGATTAGAAAAATGTTAATTAATTCGATAATTTGCAAGTGATACATTATTTAGTCAACATCGATAGTTAAATTAAATATGCGTCTTAAATTATGACATATACCTAGCAAAAATGATCATTTATCGATGCAAAAGAAGTAAGAAATACGCTAGGATGGACAAAGATCTACATTAAAATTTAAGAGATGAGTGAAAAATTGTATATTTTCTTACCTCCAAAAAGTTACTTAATCGCAAAATATTTTATCTTACTTAGATCGAAATACAAAAATGTAAGCATGCGTATATCTACAATTGATTCACTTTAATTACATACTGTATGTGTGATATTGTCATTATAACTAGAAATTTACACAGATAAAAATGCTGTGATTAATTAAATGAGGTTAGCATAGATCAGGCTAAGAATTTTGTGATGACTCAGCGCAAATATATATATATCTATTACGATATAATACATAGTATGAATACATGCACACATAAGTTGATATAAAAACAGAGAATATCATACCAGGGCAAACAGAATACGATTAACGCTTAGCTTAAAAGTGTTTTGGAAACCTAGAAATAAAATATTGCGAAGCATAAATGATTCTGACAAAAATGCTTTAGTATTAGTTTAGCTAATAGACTTAGACAACTTAATTTTAAAATTCAAAATATTACACAATTTTAATTGGTAAATAAGAACGTAACTATCGCGCGTTACTGTTAATGGATTTTTAATTACCTTTCTACACTAAGCAGAATTTACTCAAAATTGACAGAAGAAATAAAGGTCTGAGATTTCAGAACAGCAAATTCTCACAAAAAGATGACTTCATAATATATCAACAATACCCTGTACAGCATTGTATAATTAAAAAACGTTGTGCCTTAAGAGGATTTTCATCTAATCTCTCTTTCTCTCTCTCTCTCTCTCTCTATCTATCTATCTATCTATCTATCTATCTATCTATCTATCTATCTATCTATCTACCTATCTATCTATCTATATATATATATATATATATATNAGGGTGTTCATTTTACATATTTTTGAAGTTCCTTTTTAAACTAATCGTGGGACCTATATGACTGCATCAACTGTGCAAGTTTGAACTATTTCTGATATTTCATAAATGTAGCTTTTATACTTTCAACAATTGAATTTTTTAAATCATATTGATGCTAATTAACAAAAACATAAACCAAATATGTATATATTTTTTTCTGTATATAATTTATTAAATATATAGCATGCGATACCTATACATAGATAAATAGAAAGAAATAATTTAGGATGGGCATTAAATTCATCCTTCTATTTGGTCGACAAGGCCAATTAAGACTGCACAAGTGGTACATTTCCTTAACAGAAAAAGAAAAGAAGAAAACCGTGGCCGATGTGACCCGACTGGTACTGGCTCGTCATCCACATACAACCAACATAATTGACTGGAAAAATTATACAATTGTATACAAACGATATGCAACACTTTTCATATGCATTGCAGTAGAGGTGAGTACATTTCTGAAAGTATAAACAGGTTGGTATGATGTAAACTACTGCAATATGCTAATTTAATTCAAAGTTTGCACAACCACTTCTTATTAATAATTATCTAAGTTTCAATAAACATAATTGAATTTATACTTATGGCATATTCTTTCTTTGCGCCGTTCAGTATAGCCTACCCTAAAACGCACCAATGACACTATTTCATAAAGCAGTGAGAATAGTGATTTTCAATAATCCATCAGCTAGTAGCAGAAAAACCAATGGGTCCGTTATTAATCAATAACTTCAAAAAAATCAAGTTTCGACAAAACGTTTTATTCCTAGACAATTCCTCAAAACACATTTCTCTAAAGGTTTTGGCTCAGCGATTTATATCGGATGGCGATGATGCTTCTACTATCCGACCTCTAACTAATAAATTGATTCGGAAATGTCATTTGAATTATGCAATTTTACAACTCTGTTTGTTTGTGATCACGTACAGTACAGTATTATGAAAAATAATATGTTAGTAACTTAACAAGCTTTGGATACACTTAAAAATCACTCCATGTTTTAAGAATTAAAAATTTTAATGGACAATTTACTAACAGAAATTATTAGTTCTCAAACTTATTTGCTAGAAAAACGAATACATGCACTATACAAATCCTACTTTTGGAAAATCAGCAAAAAACAACAGCTTTGTATGCAAACGTCACGTAAACTGTAAAAATATTTACAATTTTAAAGATTTCAATTAATTTTGAATGCAATGCAGTGTAAAGAGAACACTTCTCAATGATTATTGGCAGGCTTATCGTAGGGTGAAATTTTTGCACGCACACTACACAAACTACAAATCCACACCACATGCAGGAACAAAAAGTTGTCCAACACATCCTCACAACAAATGTTTTGACAAACCAGTAACCTATTTCATTACAATCATTTGTACACACAAAGGATTTTATGTATATTTATATAAGTTAAAATTATAGTAAAACTTTACAATTTAATCACTGTTTTCAGCAAAGTCATATTCAGTAACACAATTTCTTAAGGTTTGTGATTTGATGGTTATAGAATCCTTGAGGGTAGCTACAAAAATTCCTGTCCCACAAATCTCTACAAAATAATTGTCACCCACACCACCCTACATGTGGTGTGGTGTGGTGTGGTGTAGTGATCCCCACTACCATGGCAAGCCTTGTTATCGGAGAATTTAACAAGGAAAAAATTATATTGATTAACTAACGAATTTCTAAAGCTCCCTTACCTTTAGAACTTGTTCTAGAAATTGCGCGTGGTTACCGAAAGTTTTGAGGCTTTTGGTATTTGAGGCACCGTTGTGATCAGTGCCCAAATTTCACTGACAAGGTAGCCTTGTGCTATGTAAAATCAGGAATAACTAATGGGCTAAATGTAACCGTGTTCTACCAAATGTATTAAAAAATGATGTAATTAAAGTGCAAACCCACTTATCATACTCAGAAGAACTTGAATTGGCTTTAAGACAAAGTTGTAAGAAGATATTAAGACGTTTTGAAATCCATGTCATAACTGAACCGCCTACTATACTAGAGTAGTCCTTGCATCAACTCGATCTAACCTTAAGTGCAATTGCATAAGTTTTCAATTTTCAACCATAAACTAAATCAAAATTGAGCATTCAAAAAAACAAAATAAAATTTAAAAATCCAGTTTTCTATATCTTCTGTGATAATGTGACCGGGTCCGCACAAACTTCTAATAATATAATCCACTTTTTCTCCCGCATTTGAGTAGTTACTAATTTGACCTGGTGGATCATTGGTCAACTCCAATTGCGAATAACTTACCCATTGCAAAAAATTACCCTGTTAAAGGGTTGACTGCCATGTTATACCAAATCACTTATTTAGCATATCCTTGATTGATTATAAATGAGCAATCTTGCAAAATCACCCCAACGCAAGAAACCGTTTAAATATTTAAAACAAAGTAACTACAGGTTGGAGTTAGGCGGCAAATTAAAGAAATTAAAGTAAGTTTATGTCAATGCCTTTGCTTAATGATAATTGCGGAGAAATTGTTTTCTTTGTTCGGCGATGTAGGAAGCAAGGAAAACAATTTAACGGAAAGGCTAAGAATGTTAATTTGAAAGTAATAACACAATGTTAGGAGTGACGAGCTTTAAAGATGATGAGCGAATGTTCAAAGAAACTCGAACTAATGAAGTAGAAAGGGAATTTAGTTTGTTAAATACAACAAAGAGACGTAATGAGAATTTTTGGACGATTTACAAATTTAAATAATTCAGAGTCAAAGATGATTCCCTACCGGGCTGACAAAAATAGAAGTGAAGATATTTAGGGATCCTAAATTATGTATTTTAGAACATGATATATACATATATATTAGGGCCTGCGAGTACTCGAAATTTCGTCCATGTTTGCCTATAATGTCGAAGAATCCAACGAACCTTCATAATTTACCCCAAATTATAAGTCATCAGGCTTGGTTTCTCTAATTTAGTTTCACATGTTGTATCTCTTCCCTACATTTATATAAGGCAGCATAGTTTATATATATCTGTCTC
>CABFPE010000018.1:220282-250955 GCA_900660155.1 Hofstenia miamia | reverse complement strand
TATATATATATATATATATATATATATATATCCACCCTACCCCCCTTTCTGTCGAACTCTTTCAGTTCATTTTTATCCTACCTCACTATTCTTCTATCATCACTTGACTAATCTACTAGATATTGAAGTAAATAGTTTTCAACCTTTTTTTCAAAAATGATATTATTTATTATTATAAAGATATTTTCAAATTGACACAAGAACACTATTAATCGCAGATTACGAACTGTTGACTGATCACTTTAAAATGTGTTAAAGAGAGACCAGTAAATAACTAATAAAATCAATAGTAAAAATAGCAAATCTGGAAGGAACGTTAATGTAGGTAAACGCAAAGAGACCAACTTAGTGCAAATACTGCTGTCACACTAACTGAAGTCTCAGGAAGATATTTGGATCCTAACCATAACAAAAGTATGAAAATTTTTAGAAAAACCTATAACAATCTAGTGAGCTGTACACTGGTATGCAACAGATATAAGAGATATTGGTTAAAGACGATTAACATTCGAACTACGGTTAATCACTGAGTATCATTTGAATGAGGCCTCTTCTTTTTAACCCCAAACAGCCTGACGTCCGTTTTAGAAGACAAATAGTTTTTCCACATTTACAAAGAATTTTTTCCAAACCTATTAGCAAAATTGACAATCTTGGGGCATGGAAGCTCTATTGGGGAACATACTTTAATGCAATGTTGGAAATTTCTATTAAACCGTATTGCTGTGACTGTGATTGTCGTAATATTAACAAGTTTTCTTTGAAAATTTCGAATTTTTAAAAAGATTTAAATTCTCCCCATACCTAATGTTCATGTATTTATAAGGTTTTGAGCCCAAGGAAGCAACAAAGAATTGATTGTTTCTTAATACGTGCAAAGGTATTACAAGCCCATTGAGGAATGTTGTGCGCAAAATCAAAGAGACAGAGCCGGGTCGCGGATTTAGAGTGAAAAAGAATGAGGCGACTTTCATTTATCACGTGGTACATTTTTTTAGCTATACGTATTTAAAAAAATTTCTTAGAGGATGATGAAAATTTTCAAAAATCCCCAGGCTTTTTAAGGTTAAGGCCTCCCTTAAAAAGAGACAAAAACTTCTTAATATAGAATTAATTTAAAATTATAGGAATTAGTTATGGTAGATTAATTTCTAACCAAATAAAATTCGTGCTTTGGGTTGCGACAGCGAATCTTAATAATTATGCAGTTAAAAATAATACGAGGACAATTTTTTAAATAGAGTAAATTGATTGTAATCGATAGAATATCATATTAATGTTGTAAAAGAACACTCACTGGGTAATTTTCAGACACATTTCCCAAATCAATTTTAATTTTATGAAAAAATTTTCTTCAATTTTTGAAATAATAAATACATGTATTACAATCTTACAGCTCTTTCTGCAAAATAATTTCACATATATATTTATTGCCTCGCCCCATTTTACAGTAAAATCAACAATGACAATGTTTAGATGTTCGAGGCTCGTCTTGTATTGACTTTGATACAAACACTAATGATACACAAATTCCAGTAGTTATCAAAATATACATTTGCATGTGTCAAATACCAAAGGAAATGAAAAAATGGAATTGTGTCACTAATTTAATATTTAGGGTGAAAATGAACTGCTGTGCTTAGAGTTGACGTACAGATATGTTGAACTTTTGGATACATATTTTGGCAGTGTGTGTGAATTAGACATTATTTTTAATTTCGAAAAAGCAAACTACATAATGGATGAATTGGTTACAGCGGGTGAAATAGCAGAAAGTGGACGCACACCGGTTCTTGATATCGTAGGGGAACAAGATTACCTAGCAAACGACGTAGAGCTGAAAAAGATTTTGGAAGAAATAGGTCTTTATTAGGTATGATCCGTTTAGTATATTATCATATAAACTGAATTACGACCGCTTTTCAAGTACATTGAAAATTAATCATAAAATTCATAGATATTTGAAATCATTTTGCAGGGATCTACAGTATATACGAAATAAAGTAATTGAGTTTTTGTAAATTTATAATCAGTGCCGCATAATTAAGATAGTTACTTTTGTGAATGAAAAAGGTCAATGGAGCTACAAAATGAAACAGCAACAAGCGCAATATCACAAGATAATGAATAGCAAGCGACATATATCTCATACTAAACATTGCAATGTTGCATTTTTGCTACACAATTCCATTTAAACTGCGGAAAAGCGCAAATTTCATGGTACATACGGGAGCTGAAGATACTAAATTAGACCTACAGTCGATTTGCCAAATGCACAACTCCATTGTTGCTTAATTACTCAAAATGTGGTGTACAAATGGTAGGTGTTGGCGTCATGGCCTCCTCGCAACAAAATGGCCACTCCGTTGCCTCCTCAACAAAAATCAAAATGAAAAAATCATTCGAATGGCATTTTTTGGTTTTAATACCAATTGTTTCTGAATCAATTATATTTATATAAGAAATCAGAGGTTTTTGAAGTAATTCAATGATTGACAAGTTATTTTGCTTTAACAAATTCACTAAATACACTAACATATATATATATATATATATATAATTTCTTTTTATGAAGACTGCTACTGTTCATTAAAAATTATTCCGGTGCTCCTGGTTCATTGACTTACATATTAAAAATCTTTCGCAAAATTCAATTGTTAAACCTTTTCTGAATTTTCAAATTAACATTTGTACACTTTTCATAGGAGAGTTATAAAACNGTATATATATATATATATATATATATATATATGCGTGTGTGTGTGTTTTTGAATGAGCCCCACCTTATACATTTTGGTCCACTGGTGCATCCCCTAATTCCATATTGTTGATTCGCCATTGCTTAGCAGTAAATCTTCTTACATATTTTTTACGATCTTACCTAGTGATTATTTTGATTAACAATTTTACAATAAACTTTAAAAAGAGCAGACCATTTAAACGCTCTTGCCCAATCATGTTGCGAATATAGGTTTGCAGGTATTAGAAAAATAGGTACTTAACTATTCTCACACGTCTATTAACGCATGGATACGACCGCCTACTGCATTACGTCAATGAGTGGGCTGAAAACTCCAAAGTCAACCTCTACCTGCACAATGCTGCTTAAAAATGCCAAAGTAATATCAAGGCTACATCTTTAGAGGTAGTCTTCGCAATATTTACTCATAGGTGTTGGCATTTGGTCTTTCATTTAGTCGCACTATGCATAATTTAAAAAATTCAGTCCCTTATGTTTCAAAAATATTTCTAAAATAAAAATCACCTCTATTATTAATATTTAAAATTCTTCAGAAAAATCGCTAAATATGAATAAATCCAGATGAACTTGCTATTGCCCAATTTAAAAAAATCGTTCCCATAATTTTGGGGCTAAAATTCCGTTTTCTTGTATCTGTTAAATGCGTCTACATGTTTGGAACATCAAAATTTGATTTCATATTTCCTATCATAATATATTATATGTGTTAAATTCAAATATTTCGCCACTATCTAGCACTTGGAAAATCGTAGAAAATAATTAGTTTGCTGTAATGTGAGTAAAACGGCTACTCAGAAACAAGATTTAATAAGTACAGCTAGAAAAGAGACTTTCAGTTAGAATGTGAACTGTGAATGGACAAATTAATGCAGAATAAAAAAATCATTTCCCATCGACGCGAGCAACCGGTAAACGGAACTGTTCCTTCTCCTGTAGATAGACCAGAGAAGCCCTGTTGAGCCCACTGCCAACGGTGGTGATTGTGGTGTGCTTTTAAAGCACACCTAAAAGAGGAGATACCTATTCCTTTATCCTTTTTTTAAGACTTTGAATATCTTTATTTTAAAAATTCATGCAAAACTAGGGGTTAAGCATAAATTTATATTATAAATGTATGATGAAATAGTTGAAGCTACGTGCGAATTAAGACATCAATCTTTAAATTACAAAAAAATATTTAGCTTCACTTAAACGCTGTCACTAATCGACTAACACAATTTCTTAAAAATGAGTTTACTTAACGTCATTTTTCTATTTTAGGTTATATCTTCTACAAATGAATGCCTTTATGAAATTCGAAAAATTTATAATTTTATTTGTAATTGATTTTGTAAGAGTTTATCATAATTAATAGTTTGCAGCTTTGTATTGTTTATACACAATTTTAAACCTTCATTGAATTATATTAAAGAAATAGTAATGCTATATATTATTATAATGATAAAAATATCGCCAAACATTAACTTACAGTTTCTGTTAAATTTAAATTGGGAAATGCAATTTTGGTGGATTTTCATTTTAGTACACCAGTTATGCAAGTCAAATTGATTTATTTGCAATCTAAAATAAGTCCAAAAATGATCTACTAAATGTAGTAGACATGCCAAGAGGAAACAGCTATTTTACTTAGTCCAAAAATTGTATAAATGACAATATCATAGTTCATAATATATTCCGGCATAATTTATACTAAATATCTCCAATTCATAATAAATACAGTTGTACACTATCAGCATGAGGTTTTCCATCTAAATATTAAGAAAGCTCCATTTATATGAAATGCTTTCAAATATTGGCAAGCCAAGAAGTTCCAGCCGCAAACACTAGTTGAAACACATTGAAAACCAGTTTCAAATATATGAAATGTTAGAGTAAAATTATATAGTCCTACTCAGTACCAAGCACATTAAACACAAATCATATTCTAATTAAAAAGCTCACAATTAAAGAAATAAATTTTTTTCTAAATTCAATGAATGAATTCGAAATCAAATGTTCATTTAATAAACTATACCGTTTCAATTAGAATTTACAAAATTGATTTTCTTAATTGAAAATGTTCCTATCCTATGAGGTTTATTCCTTCCAGTACTGCTTCGTTCTACAGTTGATAATTCAAGAAGTTTATTTTAATTTCATACAAAATTGATTTGCACAAAATTCAACATGATTTTCAACAGATGTAGAAGTTCAAATGTAAAATGTTGATTTCGGTGAATCAATTTTTCGTGCCAATCCATCTTCAATGCCATAGTGTTAAATATTTGTGCATATTTGAGGTAGTTTTTATTGATTAGACTCAATTTGAACATGAAAAGGTATAGTATGGAATAGAATACGGCAAGGAATTCAATAAAAACTACCTCAAATATGCACAAATATTTAACACTATGACATTGAAGATGGATTGGTACGAACCAAACAAATTTATTCACCGAAATCAACGTTTTATATTTGAACTTCTATATGTGTTGAAAATCATGTTGAATTCTGTGCAAATAAATTTTGTATGAAATTAAAATAAACTTCTCGAATTATCAACTGTAGAACAAAGCAGTGCTGGAAGGAATAAACCTAATAGGATAGGAACATTTTCAATTAAGAAAATCAATTTTGTAAATTCTAAATCCATAGGAAAAGACATCCACTAAAAACGAAGTTGAAGAATTGTAACATTTCCGGATTATATGGGGATATTTTAGCTCGATGAGATCTCCGGTATTCTTACATTTAATCCACTTAAACTCTTTGATCTTTTCATTACAGCCTCCATCGACAATCTCAACACATTTTCGTTTAACGTTACAAGCTGAAATTATTCGTTCAGAAAGTAAATCAAGACCATCGTATAGTTCGCGGAAAGAAGCCAAAACCGAATTTTTACTAATTGAGAACACAGTTATACCAAGATTGCCGCTGAATGCAATGATGTCAGAATTTCTTCCCACAGACATACGCCATGGATCATCATCGAGGTCAATTTCAATTTTTGAATAGGATTCTGCATTTGCATCATATTTGTAAATAAATCTTGAAGAATAAAAGAATATATAATTGTTACATTGACTCGAGCAAGCAATACTAACTTTTGAGTATGGGGAAAATGGAAACAGAAAATCTTTAAACTTCTTCAAATCATGTGAAACACGAACTAACTTGTTGACAGACAATAATATTATATCCCCACACGGAAGAATTGCTAAATTATTGTGAAAAAACCTGAATTGGAGAAGATTTAATGAAATAGAACATCTGACTCTGTTATCTTCAACTTTCGCCAATCGAAATTGACTATTCTCTTTCATTAACATGTACAATTTTTTCCGTTTAAAACTATGGGCAATATCACAAATTTCCGATGCCCCTTCAAAAACAACAGATCCCAATAGAAAGTGTGGTTCAACATTAAGGTTATTGTTATCTTCAGATACATCAATAGCAATACTGCGTTCACAGAGATGAATCGTTCCAACAAAAGATGATATGATTTTGAGCAATTCATTGCTATCCAACTCATTGGGAACTAAGTAGGCCTCTTTACTATGTATCTCAAAAGGCGCCTGGAACACATCAAAGCTTCTATGTTCTTTAATCATTCGATGGTGATCTAAAATGCAACGATCTGATTTTCCTTTGAAGTGCTCTGCATTATAACTCAGAAGTCTTGAAAATTTCTTCATTGCATAACAAAGTCCGTTTTCCTGTTTCGTTAACTCAAGCAGCATTTTGTCTTTATTAGCATACATTGATTGAAAAAGTTTCTGAAACACTTGATTAACAGTTTCTAGAACTGCTTCTTTTTTTTTCAGTAGTAACTGTTCAACCTCCTTGAAATTCAACTCAATATTTTGCTTTTCCTCCTTCAGTTTGGATATATAGTTTTCAAAAAATTTCGATTTCATTTTACTGTTTCGCACAAATTGATCAATCTCATCAACACAATGGGTGACCTTATCAGCAAGTGTGCAGATATGATGTCCCTGATGCTTAACAATGACACAAGACGCACATATAGACGTGTTACACTGAAGTTCCTGACAAAAATATTTTTGTTTCTCATTATGTTCTTTGCAAAATGACATGTCTGTTGAGGTGAGAGGATAAACTGTATGCGACTTTGTCGTTTTGTGCCTTCGGTGGAAACAGCTACATTCAAAACATAAGATTTCTTGGCAATCCTTGCATAGGTGAATTTCGTAGGAATCTATTTCAAATTCACATGAATCACAGGTCTTATGAATTGATGAATTCTTTGATTCGATTTGATTTATATACGTAATAAATTCTTCGCAGCGGAAGTCCTTCCGCCAAGAGCCAGATTTGAAAGGCATTCGACAAATAGGACAGACGAAATATTTACTTTCGCTAGCAACCAAATTTTCTATGCATTCCTTACAAAATGCATGCAAGCATGGGAGCGAGTATGGGTTAGTAAATTGATTTAGACAAATACTGCAGGTTAGAAAATCAACAATGTCTGCATTAGTCGTCATCTAAACTGTTTTAGGTTAGCGCATTGTGATAAATGATAATATAAATACCATTTTTTAAGTTAAGTTCATACATGATCACAATAGAAATTAAAAGCTTATTCATTGTAATGTATGTATTTTTAATAACGAAAAGAATAGGATATTTATGAAACAAACAATTTTACAAAATATTTTCATCTAATTTAAGAAAGAATTTAAATCTAGCTATGCATTTTGTAAAAGATATATATATATATATATATATATATATATATCTTTTACAACATATATATATATATCTTTTACAATATATATATATATATATAAACATATATATATATATATATATATATATATAAAATATGGTAAGTGTAGGGAATAAGAGACCGTAGGTAATACGAGACCACCAGAATAAAACAGTCCTGTATGCCCAGGCTTTGGTAAAAATATTGTTATAATTTTATGGTTTGAAAACTGGCAAAGAAATAATATATATTTTCCTAGCACTAATTTCCATATTGATCTTTTAGATGCCAATGTTCTTTCAACGGAAAACTGATCGAGGGACATGGTCACCCGAACAGATGCAAAGAGCAGTTGCTGCATGGAGAAATGGGTGTAAGGAAAGCTTCTAAACAATTTCCAATAAAAAATGTATTTTATTCAACAACCCCCTGAGATTTAGGTTGAAAATTAAGTGGTCTCGTATTGCCTACACAGGTAGGTAATAAGAGACCATTTGCCTCTGACCTCATTAAGCCCAATACCTAATTAAGTAAGCCAATTTTGGTCATTATTATGGTACCTAGGTAAATAAAACAAGTTACTGAAAACATTGGTAAAACTTATTAGTGTGTCTGTATTCATGTTTATGCAAATGAGCTTAAGGGTCTCGTATTCCCTGCACTTATCCTATATATATATATATATATATATATATATATATATATATATATAATATGCCTAAGAAATTTTATGCAAGGCATCAGAAAAGAAGAGTCCGCGACTACGGAATCTCTTAATCAGTTAATTGTCTCAAACGGGTTTTCAACCCTTGACGAGAACAAAGTTCGGAATTTGTATTTCTTACAAATTTTGATTCGAAAATTTTAACCGTATTTAAATCAAAATTGATTTGGACTTTTAAAGTTTGACAATTTGATTTCAAAGTTGGTAGTTCTTAAGCTTAATTCTTACTTCCAAATAACATTTACATTTATCAAAAAGCGTATAAAGACACTCATAAATAGAATAGAATACATTTTACGTGTAGCACATTAGCATAAATAAACGCCTCAATAAAAGATGCCAATAAGACACATAATGAGGCAATAACAAGAAAAAATACTTAAAACAAACAGAAAAAGCACATGGATTAAGAATTTACAGTTTACCAAGTGTATTGTCAAATAGTGAAACTTCTTAAAAAACTAAAATACTTTCCAAGATAGAGTGTGTAAATGATTCCAAAGTTCAACTGTTGAATACAAAACATTTTATTTTTCTAAATTTGGATGTCCTATAATGACAAGTTGAATCCGCATATAACGGGAATCGGAGTTTCCTGGAAATTGAGCCTTGGTTAGAGATATCCAAAATTTTTATTAATGAAAAATATGTTATGAAATGTATATGAACCGTCATGAACGGCATATAAATTTCGTCTTTAGTAGTCGAGTAATGTTAGCACAATCTTAACCTTAGATGATGTATCACTAACATCTCAGCTATGTCATTATTAATCTTTGCTAAAATAATCAATTAAAAATTATTGATGTCTAGAAAAACTAACATTTCTGCTCATTTATCGTTAGATATTAAATATATTGATTTAAATATTTGTAACATTATGTAATTGCAATAGTTATTATATTTTTAATATTTAACTATGTAAAAACAATGCGTAATTGAAAAACAAACATGATTGATTGCAATAGTTATGCTATACAATGTAAACAAAGTTCTTTGCCACAAGAAATTTGACAATAGTTCTATGCTTTGGATGCATTAAATTTAGCATAAAAGATGACATGAACTGTGAAATATGCAGGGCCTTGCTTTTTAGTACATGCAAGACAAATGGTTCGGTTTTTTTCAATTTCTCAGTTTCGCAGTGGGCACGTGCCCCCTCTATCTCCTGTTGCCTGTGCCTATGATATTAAATAGTTTATATTCCAATTACAATTTCGCGTAATACTATACCTATGTGATTTGAATAGTTCAATTGCTATCTATTGCCACTCCAGGATATTTGAAGGTTTCAACCTTGAAATTAAAATTTTGCTTTCCAAAAAATTAAAAATATGTGATAGATGATCTTTTTTTGTTAGTAGAATTTGCAGTTAACACTGTGCAGATCGAAATATTTAGGTATTTGAGATTGTTTTGGTTGGTACTTAAAATGAAAGACAAACTTCGCAAAACTAATTCCAAATTTCTTAAACGAATGCCATTACAAAGCTGTGGCTAAGCAACAAAGCGCGATTTTCTACTAATTTGTTAAAATGCGTTTTTCTGTAATTGAAGTTACACACACACCAAACACACATTTTATGATAAGGTGCTATTAATGAGTGAAACTTGAATACAATTTCTTAAATTGACATTGAAAAGTTTTGTAAACTTTCCAACATTCAATCTCAAAGTCGTCGTCCCTTTTATGTATATTATTTATAAATTAAATACACGTAGTATGCGTTTTGAGATATTTAAAATTCACCCGGAGATCAAAGCAATCAAATGCCTTGGACAAATCAACGGGAGCAATAGTATTATCCAGATAAATCTCATAGTTTATACTACACACCCCATCTACATTTTGGAAATAAATACAGAATATATGAACATTCTGCATACAATAAGAACATACAATACACTGCATGCATCTTGAGATCAATATTAAGTAATGTATGGATAGATGGATGGATGTTCTATTCTATTCTTAAAGATGGTAGTTTTCAGCAAAAACTTGCATAACAAACAAAAAAACAGTGAAATACATCACTTCACAAAATCGCAATGAAAGATGTTGTACGCTGTTATTGACTCAACGACAACACCAGTCAACGCCAAGTTTTTCAATATCAACAACAACTTGTCCTATTCTATCAAATAGCAATGTCTATACGTTTAGGTAAACATAAAACTTGCAAATATACGTGTTTGTATTATTTAAAATTTACTTTGAAATTACAGCCTGGAACTGTTTCAAAGTGTGAAATCTCACAGAGAGAATTTGGTTTGAATACCCTCTGCTGAGTAAGCATTGTTGTCAATTCTTTTGTAACATTTTCTAAATAAAACTGGCCGTAAAACCGCTAGCAGTGAAATCATTCCAGTATTGATTTAACAATAAAATTTCGAAATATAATTAAATAATAAAACCAAACTGTATATACGCATCTGTACTAATCTATTCATCTCTAAATTCAATAGAGCACGTTGTAAACAAAATCTTAAATTTTGACTTGAATTATTGATTTGCGACCAAAGTCCCAGCAAAGAAATTTTAGTTCAATTAAATTTGCTAAATTTTATCACAATTTCTCTACCAGTGTGTTGTGGTGTATTAAAATATTCGAGCATACAAAATATTTTATCGTGTAGGTATTCATACTTTCGTGGATGCGTGTATTTCAATATAAAGAAGGAAACATATTTACCCTCAATTTTGTAAATTGGAATGCGTTAAAACACAAATTGCAAACAATCGTATAAGAAATCTTGCTCTGCACATGAGCTGTTTTTATTTAATTTTTCTAAATTTTCCTACTTACCACCTAGAAGGCCCCAAAAAAAATACTACTTGAAAGCCCGGAGTAGGTCAATTGACCCATTTGAAACTTCTAGTGTAAAGTCGATTCCACCTAGTTTCTGGAATAAGCCAAATACTCTAGTATTTTATCGTGTAATGTGGATCGTTGACAACACACTGTTGCCTACACCAAGAGATTAGGTTGGACGCAGTTATACAGCATGGTAAATCTACACAACGTCAGACAAAGATAATTTCATTTTAAGAATATAGTATAATTCACACAGGTTAGGGCCGGATAAGTGGCCAGTGGGACAATTTAGTCACCGGTATTAGCAAACGAATGATGAAATGTTAGTGCTCATTATTTCCCAAATATCAAATTGATTTTATTTCCCAAAAAATCATTTATGATTATTAAGCATTTAAGTAATTGTTTAACCAGGGGAACCCAAGCGATGATCTAACCGTTTCTAAAAAATAATTGCTTTTGTGGTGTGCTTAAGTTATTTAGGGTTCTTCAATAACAGATTCACCCCGTAATTTTGCAGCCAGAGTAAATTTCAGATATTTCAAGGGGCGACATATGTGTAACATTGGGTTAAAAGCAATGTCATGATTACAATGAAATAAGTACTACTGGGGAGCAAAAGTCAGAAATAAATGGTGCTACACAACATCTAACATATATCATCAAGAAACAAAAAATCCAGAAATCTTACAAACTGCCAAAATTACACAATAATTTAAGTTATTTTGAACACACTGTAATCACATGTTAAACGTCCTAATTTTGAGCTGAATCCCATTAAAGAGAAAAGTCAATCAAATTCGTACCTATTTTCTTACAAGTACGCAGCACTGGGTCTTGGTGCAAAAATACCAAAATTTCCAACCATCTCTAATGGTATTCCTTGCTAAAAAACAATGTTACGCATATGTCACGTGGGTTTCCACGTGATTGTTTTTCAAATGCAATTTTTATTTACTTTTCGTATGGCACAGTCTACTCAATATAAATAAATTTGAACAGTGCGTTAGGTGGTAATAAGTTGGTATTTACACATAAAATAATAAATCTGTATTCACAGTAAAATGTGAAATGATATTGAGAAAGATATTACATTGTACTGAAAAGACTATGTTCCATACTGTCTAAGAGTTTGGTCTTACATAGGTAAAGCAGTCACCATCGTGTCCTTAGAGAGATGTAAAAGCATAATTTTAAAATTTGAATATCGGTATAGCAAACGAGTTTTTTCCTTATCAATAATTTACACTTTTAGACACTGCCACAAAAATACATCAGAAAAGCAACATTTTGAACAAATTATTCTAAATAGTTATTCATTCCTAAAAAATTTCATCAAATTTAGAGTAGAAGTTGCATAAGAAAACGTTTGTTTTTAAATATATATATATATATATATATATATATATATAATGTTACATCGTCGATACTTTATCTGATTCACCTATGAAAAGACACGAAGTTATCCAAAATGGAGTTGATAAAAAAGCCTTAGTAACATCAAAGCGAATTAGAGCATGTATTAACCAATACATCATTTCCAACAATTTTGATAGTCTTTGAAAACAGGGCGCGCATTATTGTAACTCAGTAATTAGAATGGCAAAAATGTGTGATAAGAACAAGAATTACAATAATTAGGAATCTTTCCACCATTTCTATTGTTTTGAAATACCGCAATCACTTTAATCAATAAATTTTGAAAATCAATATAAAACTACTTAACCGTTTTTCACCTGATAAACCATCTAGATTAACCGGTTTTAACCGGATTAACTAACCTGGATCCAGCACTAATTAACACACATAAAATTATAATAAAATTTTAAAAATTAATCGCTATCCACACCAGAATTATATTCAGTAACGCTGTTTATAAACGTTTGTGATTTGATGCTAGTATAATTTTTTAGATGTTTTAATTCTTTTACTGATTCATTGTAAATAATTGAATCTAGTACAATGGGTCTCACCTCAATTCAAATTGCAATGAGAAATATAGTTTATGTACAGGACTTAACTAAAACAACCACATGTCTCACCTAATCGCATGTATCCATTATTAATGCTGACTAAGAAACTTTTTGTGGCATTCACGAGTCCCCTTTGCAATACCAGGCTCATAAACACGTTCAAAAAAGTGGCGTGTTATGTACATGACACTGCATGAGCTTGTCTGGTTCATTGTTGAACTGTTTTTTGAAAAGAGCATTCCATGGGTTCTGGACCTGGTTCCAGAATATCAATATTTATTAAACAGTCTTACCATTTCAATAATTTAGAAACAGCTATTTATAGGAAATTTTCTCATTTTAATGAATCTCAAACAATAATCACTTTAGCAATTTAATATCAATAGTGAAATTGACGTTGATGTGAAATTTAGTGTTATTTGTGACATGGGATGCTTTTTTTGTATATTTAAGGCTTCAAAAATTCTCAAAATTTACTAAAATGCAATGTTCTAGCATGCTAGTGCTTCTTACGCTTTTACATTGTTAGCGCATAAAAAAACTAAAATATATGTGAATTCTTACTCTACTTAGCACATAAAATATAATATGCTTACACTATAATTAATCAGAAATTATTTACGGCATTTGAACAATAACATGTATCAAAATATACCTGCAAAAAAATTTTTATTGCAAAAGCCAATCTGCTACAGTGTCACGTGATTCATATGCAATGTAATGCGACCAATAAAAAGAGTATACTAATTAGAATAAGCGAAGCATTTTACCCATGAAAGTAGACTCACTCAATAAGTCTACCAATAAATAGCTTTGCGGATGTTATAAAACATTATGTATATAAAGTCTCAAAAATCGTATATGAAATTTGGACCCTATTGTGACTATTAAATTCGAATCAATTCATTTCTTTCTCAAAAGTTCTTTTGGTTAAGCAAGGCAGCACTCATATAATTGAAACAATAAGTCTTGCCATTTCTAACCTATACTTATGAAATAATTATTGAGGCTGGCTACAAAATTTCTTGCCCCACAAATTTCCACAGGAATCCAAACAAACTAAAATTTCACCCACTCCCATGGCAAAACAGATTATAAATGTATTTTAGTTTATCAATATTTAGCAGGGATTATATTTTTCCATTGATTTTTACGAGATTATTTAGAGTAAGACCGGATGGGTTAAAGATGTGTTAGGTGGGACTGAGTGAGATTTTCAAATGCTTTTTAGTTTGTAGTTTCAGACTTGTCAACGAGCCGACACTTCCAAGCTCGGCTCGGCTGGGTTCGTTTAAATTTTGTGTAAGTTCGGCTCGCCACATAGAATCTTTGAATGAGGCTCATTTTAGCTCGGTATTTTTTTTAAAAATATTGTGCTCAAAGAATTTTTTTACATAACTCTTCCTATTATTTATTAAACATTTCTTAAATAAGATTATGGGAAAAGCCTACTGACTGCAAAAAATAAGAAAAATCTCCGTAATCAAATTAACAAGCAGAACTATAAACCTGGTTTGCCTAAAATAGGCTCATTGTATATCAAATACTGTGCTCAAGCTCGGCTCGTTGATAAGTCTGTGTAGTTTAACTAAATATTGCATTTTGACTAAAGATAACTGCAAATATTCAAATTATATATGTATATTTTTTTCTATAATCCTATGCATAGAAGAAATCTTCATTCAAAGGTTACGTTAACAATATATCACATACTGATATCATTACAAAATAAAATATTGCGTTCTTGGGCTATGGCGTTTGAATTTCTAGAATTATAGAAATACCCTTTGACACTTTTCTTAAATATCTTAAATGTATTCGATAGCTTGAATTCTATAGGTAAGTCATTACAAAGTGTTTTTGATTGGTCACATTGCATACACATTCTACGACACTGTAGCAGACTAGCTTTAGCAATGCAAATTTTTGCTATTACATTTTGCAGAGATTTATATTTAGAGGGTTATTTTTCGATTCCGGTACTTTCTTTGTCAACACAGCAGCGTAGACATAATTTCTGATTTGATAATGTATACATAGTTATTCAGCTTTCTATATGTAGTAACAATGCACATTTTTATGCGGTCGCAAAATGGAAGCGGCAAAAACCGCGGCATTCAAAGTAATTTATTTCAATTAAGCTTAATGTGATTTTTAGATTCTTGCAAGTTTAGATTCTAAAAATTTTGTGAATTCTTGAATTTTCTAGAGCAAATTTTTGCTTTAAAAATGCGAAACGTGCATCCCTGATCCCAATTGAGATCAAATTTAAAATCAACATCGAGTTGACTGTTGAAATTTAGTTGACCAAGTAATTTTATTAGTAATTGATTTCCAATGAATCAGTAAAAGATTTAAAAATACTACTATCAAATCAAACTAAAAAGTGTTAATGAATATAAATATGGTGATATTTTAAATTTTACTATAATTTGATGTATATTAATGCACATTAAAGAATACATAGAATCTGCAGTGTCTATTAATGCTTTGTAGTGGCGATTTGCGGGGAAAATATTAAATCCTAGTGTGAGACTTGGTGGATTTGCAGACAATGTTTGTGGTATGGTTAGAAAAATGTTACCTTACGGCAGAAGCCGGAGGCAGTGCGCCGAACCGTCCTGGAAAGCACGTCCTCGAGGTGGTTCCTTGTTAAACCAACAAGCCATTATGAAAGGCGAAAGCAGATCCAGAAGGGTAGCGCTGTACGGAGCCCGCGACCTACAGTTTGATTACACTTTTATATGTTGCTACAGGTGCACAGAGTCATGAGTGCGTCTCATGGTGCGCAGTCATCCAAAGAGTTTTGCCAGGTATATCTCTGACTCTGGCCAATGAGATAGGCCTTCCGCTTCCGTCTGATGATCAGACTTAACACAGATCAGCACTCTGCGTGCCTGGGGTCGCAAGCAAATTCGCACGATTAAACCGGCCTTAGCGATATACTTCTAGGGGCATAGGTCAGGACCCGGGTCGTGCAATCACCCACTCATCAGTCTGTTGATTTGCTGAGTAACCAACCTCACGGCAAGCCTGTAGAATACGGAATATTAAGCAATGTAATAGACCCAAGCCGGGGAGTTTTTCTGTCAATATGACATTCTTGACGATAAGTGTGGCGAAGCCAAATGAAATTATTGAAAAATAGACAAAACGTGCATTCCGCCTTTAGTTTTTCAATTTGTTATCGAAAAATTTTCATTAATCCAAATATTTGTTTGAAAACGCCTTAAGTATGCCACACTTAACACAGAAATACTATTTAAACAAATTGAAAATATTCTGTAATCCCGACTTCAAAAAGAAAATTCAAAATGTTTGAACAATTTTAGTAATGATGTTTGCAGTAATTTTGCTACGATTCATGTTGCGTTTAACTCACTACGACACAAAACCTTGCCGCTCTCTGTGCATATATAATGAAATATCGAAAACAGTATGTTTTACTAAACATACATTGTGCACATGAATTAATAAATAGAAGTAAAATGATCTATAAAAAGTTGTTTGAACATGTATTTTGTAACACTTTCGAAACAAATTCGCCATGGAACTACTTTAGTTAATAGATAAATCAAACGAAAAAGTTACTTTCATAACGATTTCGTTCTCAGCTATATCTTAACAATGCGCTAAGTTGAGTCACTGCCTTAATGTTTTTGTATAGTACATGTATCTGTGCCGAAGAACAACGCTTTAACTACTTTAAATAAATACAACGCAATTACAATGTTTTAAGATATTTATACTATACTTCAAAGGACAAACAAAGTTTCTTCACTAGACAAAAACCAATACAAAGTAAAAAAAGTAACACGTTAAAAATCCGAGGACCTGCGAAGATTGGAGATTGCTAAGGAGTAATCTGGCTGCTTAACTACTGAGCTTCCACATACGACGTAATTGGCACCCGAATGCACACAATCGTATATATTTGCCTGCGAAACACCTCCATCAACGCCGATATCCAAATCTGGAAAAAGTTCACGTAGGCTTCTAACCTAAAAACATTTGGTGAGGGATATAAAACAATACAAAGACAAATACCAAAACTACAAAATAAATAAATTCAAATATCACCTTTTCAAGCATATCCGTCATGAACGCTTGCCCACCAAACCCAGGCACTACAGTCATTACCAAAGCGGAATCCATGCAATCCAACAAGTCCTCGAGAACATTCCATGGGGTAATAGGACTAATAGCAATCCCAGCTCTCATGCCAGCCTCTCTAATCAAACGAGAAACTTCATGCGGCTCTGATGTTGTTTCTATGTGAAAAGTGTACAAGTTGACTCCGGCATTTTTCATGTCATTTATCCACTTCTTCGGTTCAGAAACATTCATATGTGCTTCGAACGAAGCTGTGGGAAGCTTATTGCGCAAGCATTTTATGACGGGAGCTCCAAATGTCATATTAGGAACAAAATGACCATCCATAACATCAAGATGTAAGAAATCAGCTCCAGCGTCCATCAAACGCTCACTTACTGCTCCAAGTTCTGACATATCCGCATTGAGAATTGAAGGTGCAATTCTGACTGATGGCATTGCTAAATAATTACAGAAATTTCAGCACAAAAGCAAATAATCATTAAAAAATTAAAACGTAGTGTACAGCTTCAACACAACCTAAAACTTCCGAAATTAAGTGTTTTAGAAAACGACACAATATAACAGTATGCACAGAAAAACTTTGCGAATTAACCTTGATTAGAACTCACATTTCCACTAAATTCAACAAGCATATTTTACCAGAATGCAATTCCCAAAATATTTCAACAGAAAATTCTCGCTAATTGTCTATCACATAACATTGACGAACACTTACTACAGCAAAAACCGTTGAATGCAGGTATTTATAACAACAAATAATCAGTAGAACTTCTACCTGCTAAGCACTGGTAAACACACTTAAATAAAGCCTTGTGTGTTATAAACAAAATCAGGAAACCGAGTAGATCTCGAAGTACAAAATCCCACAAGTTTTTTATTGCAAAACTGAACATTTTTCATTTTATCTGTTGGCAATTTTTTTACTTTTATATAAATGGAGGACTTGGAAACCTTGTTTTGACAACAACAGAAATATTAAATATTGTTCAGAAATTAGTGATTAGTACGAATTTATGACATCAAAATCCAGTTGCGAAAATTGACACAGTAAAGGGCATCTCTAAATTTTATGCGTCAAACTTTAGCAAAGTATTTAACTTTTGCTACATTTATATTAAACTAACTATATTTGTCCCTAACGTTTTACAGATATCCCATATTTGTTACATCATTGAAAACGCATGGACGCTGGTTTCTGATGTACCCGAGAACAGAACTTTTTTCTGCTTATAACCTAAAACAGCACGAGGATTCTTAAAAAATTTCATGATCTTATAAAAGTTTCTCAAACATTTATAACCCAAAAACTGAGAATATAGATAGAGGAGAGTCTCCTCTTTTCGATCCGGCGACCTCTGACTTTGCGCATGGTACGCCTCAACAGGGTTGAAATATCCTTGCACACATCAAGAAACAGTCAAATTTCTTTGTTGTTTCCATGGATTCAAAACCTTATAAATACAAGTGAAAACTGAATTTTTCAACATTGTTTATGAACTATATAACATTGACTGCCTTTGCTTTGTTGAAATAGAAATGTATTGTGTTATGTACATAATTCTTTTACCTCAGAGTTTTTGAGTAATTTTTGTTCGAAATCATGAAATATAATTTCAATTAATACCTTCAAAGTTTAATTCACATTTGTAATTTGGTAATCATAAATAGGGTCAGGGTTAGGGTTAATTGCTATTAAAATTACCAGTGAGTCAGCTGATTATTATTAAGCAAATAGCAATATTCAGAAATCTATTGAGAGTTAGTGATACATGAAAATAAGCTTTTGCAGCCCTTTTCTCATTGTACTGAAATAGAAAGTTTAACATTGTTAAAGTAGCTTTTGAATAAAATTTTTTCTTGTGTGTCATTTGTCAGTTTATAAGAAACTTATGGGTAGCTCTGCACTAATTAGCTTAAGAATCTACTGAAACAAAATCATTTACCTTGCAATTCCATCTAATTTAATCTCATAATTCTTTGATAAAATTGATGCATTCTCAATTTTTTTCCAAACTTTCTTCTAAAGCTTTTGATATCATATGTCACCATTTCATAGCAAAGTAAACATCATAAATGCGCCTGAACCATCTCTGAAGGGGAATCACACAAAATTCTGTCAGAGTCAGCATAAACCCAATTTTACATTCCCATATCATACCAGCCAGTAGCAGCCTTAGAGATGGTTACATAATATCTAAACAACGAATCGTTACATTCAATATGCTTGCTATTAGTAGATCTTAACCTAAAAATTTTAAACCTTAAAAATTTGACCGCACATCCCAAAAAATTCAATTTTGCAATATCGTTTTCATGTAAATAAAATGATGTAAGAGTATATTAATACTTTACTTCTCAAATTGAAATGTACATTTTCAAAGATATAAAAAGTAAGAAGAAAATTTACAATATTTTCACTATTAAAGGTTTTTCTAAGCATTTAGTAATTTCTTAGCATGGAAATACTTTTCAACATTTGAACTATAGGACAATGAATTTTGTGGTGACATAAGTATTAAGAAAAACTTAACTTAGCACTTGTCCTGGAAATTTTTTTAACGTTGTCAGATTTGAAGAAATCAGAATTTATTTATTAATATTAAAAAAATTAAACAAATATAACAAAATATTCTAACACACTCTTAACACAGGCCAACTAGAACTAGGGATGTTTACTATTTGCAAGCATTTTATCTTTCACCTGATGAGGCCACTTGCAAAAGTGAACGAACCGTATTCCAATTATTAGGAACCACTTCTATGTGTAGGAACACTTTTCCCTAGTACCTAGCCTATACCAAAGTCTGATTAAATAATGGATGTATATTATTTAAATCAAACCCACAAATTTTACGCAAAAAGAGTGGCTTGAATATTTAAATTCTTGTTCTAACTACTTGCTACTATATAGCAATCAATATTTAGAAACGGCTAATGCAAGCAGATGTTGGTGAATCACTTAAATAGTGTTGTTAACAATTAGACTATAAACATGCAGAGGAAAGATAAGATTAATTCAGAACAACTTTGAAATCGCTATTAGAAAATGTGTACTATGACCATGAAACTTTCTTTAAATTTAGAACTGAATTAATGTCATTGGAAACATATTTAATGACAGCTACAAATATTTTTCTTTATAAACTTAACGTACCCATGAATGAAAATTTTGTATCAAATAATGATAAATATTTAAATTCATCAGCACTCAATAGTCAAAATGGTTCAAATGGACTTTCAAGTCCACAACTTGTTACATCTCATACATTTGTGGGAGATCAATATAAAGTTTCAATTTCACTGTAAACCTATTTTACACCATTTCAAGAAGCAATTCAGAATAGCCAAATTGCAATTCATAAAGTGAAATTAGTGTAATTCAAAGAGCGTCATTGTAATTTAGATTGGGTGAATATTCTTCGCCCTTTTAATCCTTGCTCGCAGGCAAAGTTTTCTCGAGTAGAGGTGGGCGCCGTCGTCAGCCGACTACCATTGACGGCGAAGGCCTCATAAGGTCGGCGGCGGTTATTCGACACCTATAGAACTGGATTAGACTGTATAATGTTCCAAATAGAAACACCATACGGCCTATAGCCATGTAAAAACCGTATAGGATGCACGCAGTATTGTGAAACTATCTATTTGCAAAAAGGTTCATAACGCACTTATAGGCAATCTGATTAATAAGACATAGCCTTATCAATGTTTAACGTCACAACCACATTAAAGACATTAAATGCGGTTTCCTTTTTATGACACATTTCGTTTTTCGTGATATAGTTTTAGTTATCAATCGGTTAAGCCATCTAAATTTTTCGGCGGCTGGCTGACCTAACATATGTCGGCGGCAGTCCATCGTTCTAAATTTGACAGGAGACCCAATTTAAATTAAGAAATACATACTGCTATAGGTTCCCTTTTTCACTTATTTTAAATTATAATTAAAGATAAGAAGAGAATCTTTATTCAGATAAATGTTACACTTTCTTAGATAAATTACACTTTCTGAATTACAATAGGCTAGTCTGAACTACTTTTTGAAATGACTATGATAATTTATGTATTGAAATTTAACAGAATGTTGTGATATACTGTATAACAAAGATTCTAATCAAGTATTGTTGGATTGTTCTCCGACAATTAGATTACTGTTTTTTACTGACTTATGTAGCAATGCTACGAATACTTTGATTTCCCTTCAATCGGAGTTGACAATTAGTTTGTACACTTAAGACTCCACTTGGCCTTGTTTGGAGACAGATTACTTAAATGAAATTTTTTAAACTTAGTGCTAAGGGCATTATCAATGAATTAGATAGTAAATATTAATAAGCCAAGCGAGTAATAATGTTATTCTACAATGAATAAATTACATATATATAGTGCAAACATGACTCGATAATCTCTTATTTCAACATAATATTGGAATCTCAGAGTCGAATACATAGAGATAACAATTATGGATGATTGAATTAACCCTAAGTATTAATTGCAGGCACATTTTTGCATACCTACAACGAACTGTGTATGCTTGAGTTTAAATATATGTTCTTAAGTGATGCTTATGTATATTATATAGTGTTCTCTCTCATGTTCTTGCAGTAAATGATGAAACATATTAATTATATGTATACAGTAAAATCTCTCTATAACGTACTTTTCACTATAACGTACATTTTATTTAGTCCTTGAAAATGCCCTAAAAATTCATAATTAAAATTTCGCTATAACGGACTTTATTCGTTATAACGTCCTTTTTCGCTATAACGTACCTTCAATTTGGTCCCCCCAATCACAAATAATGCAAATTACCATTCCCTACAACGTATCTGCTACTTTAATAGATGAAAGTTTTTGATTGATAAATTAAAATAAAAGGTTGCTAAAAAAATATTACTGATTTTCTTCCAAAGAAACCAAACTCGTAACTTTTATCAAATTGATCTTAAACAGTCATCTGAATAACATTTTCATCATGGTTAGTTACTGTATTCAAATTTGTTAGTTCATATAAGTACATGTTGTATTTTTTAACTCGATTTTTCATCCACTTCTGTGTTAGCCAGTGCTATCATTTTAATTACATGTTGTCTAGTACTATTTAATTGTCTGTTACAATATACCCATTATGATTAATACAATTAAAAAAGCCTGTTTTACTGTATATACATTAAATGTAAAATGTTCGGTAAATATTAACACATAATACCTAAGTACCGTTAACTATTGTATTAAAATTGCAAATAATGCATTAAAGATATTACTACTCGCTATAACGAACCTTCATTATAATGTACTTTTCTGGCTGGTTCCTTCAAGTACGTTATAGAGAGATTTTACTGTAACAGCATATACAGTATAATAGATGCTAAAATATCAACAATAAAAAACAATAGGTAAGATGAATACATAGGGTATATATTAGTATTTAACTTCCATAGTAGCCCAAGTCGACCTCAAGTCCAGAACTGAATTTGAAGGCAATTATTTTGCTATTTTAACATATAAGAAATATTAATTAAATTTTGTTACTTTCCGTCAGAAATAAATTGAGATTCACATCTCATAGAGTTTTGACTCTGTTAAGGATAAAAGTTATTCTATCTTAGATAGATTACTATTAGAGAACTTAATTATGGAAAATGTCGTTTTTCAATGCGAATGCGGCATTGCAGCACCAGAAACGTTCTCAAATTATGATACGGATTTATTACTTGCTCTGTTATTACTTGCAACGAGTCTAGTATTACCTCGCCCATCCATATCTAAGCATACTAATTTTTAATAAATATGTTCAGATACGGGAAATGAAAACCCTTAGATGTAATAGCAATTGATTTCTAGCCCACAAAAAAGGAAAGTATTGATAGCGATTTTGCTTAGCAACAAGTTAAGCTTTTAGTTTCTTTAAATTTTTCCAATGCCAAACAAAAATTTTAAAAAGAACAGACTAAAAAATATATATAAAATTATAGCACTAAAAGTTAAATATGGGCAACTTATGCATCTTATCTTATCTTAGATGCAATCATCTTTGGTTCTACAACTTGATGGCAAGACTTGTCAGTTAAATGCTCATGCTGCAGCACACTTCAATCCAAAAACCACTATTCAGACCCCAGGAAAAAAGTGTTTGTCTCGAAAACTAATCTAACCCTATTCAAATTCATTTTAATGCAATATAGGCATGTTGTCAAATTTGAAGAGTGCTATCTCAAATGATTGCTAGAAGGGAGTGAAAATTCCATGTAATCCCCTAAACTTAGTATATGGCAGGCATAAAAATGGAGACTAAATTGTTGCTATGCGTTAGTAAACTTTGCGCATGCATAGTTTCAGTGAAATAAATTACAAATTTTTAAGTGTGCAAAAATTTTCTATAATTTTGACTTCAATATTAGACAATTGTACACAATTTTTGTATGCAATATAAATCTGTTAGTTCTATTGCACATTTTAATAATATTCAAAATTGGATTATTAGTTTCATGATTTTTGCCAGTAGACAGTATTTTTAGATTAAGAAATTCTAATTTAACACTGAATGTATTTAAAGCCAGTTTTGCATATGGAAACTGTTAAATAAATAAATATATATATATATATATATTAGGCAAACGCAAGTATCTAAGTATAGTAACTTTAAATTTTTTAAAATAGGTTTTGTACTATTCTTGCCAATTTCTCAGTTTTGGTAATTTTAAAATAAATCACATATCTTTTAAAAGTTTTTCACAGAAAATCATTAGCTTATCACTTGCTGTCTACCATGTGTATTTTAGTTGAAAATGGCGGAAACCCCACAAATTTAGAGTTTATTAAATGAAGCATTTTAGACAATGGAGTATGGTTCGTTTTAATGATTTACACTTCTATAACATATGACCGATTGTTTCAATTATGAAATAGAAAATTTCAAGATTTTCTCATTTCTAGACTGCATAGTGAATGCCTAAACTAGTCAAGTTTTGAAATATACCAAAGTTTATTAATTTTCATAATATACAATGTCATTATTCTGGGTTGATAGTTTTAAAATTGTTATATACATGCAACTATTTTCAGGTTTTGCAAAATATTTAGGAAAAGCTTTTCATTGCTGAAATTTCATTAATTTATTGATTTCTTGCATAAAGTCACTGTGAAGACAACAATGGATACGGAATGAAGTGATTATTATCCATAAACATAAGAGAAAACGAAAAGCCTGAAATTTTAGGATCATAAATTCTCATCAAACATTTGGGGCTTTACTAGTTGTCACTAGTAGCTTCGAAGAAATGAAATGTCTATTAAAATATGTAATTAATTGGGCACATGAACAATCTCTTTTTAAGAATAAATACAGAATATTCATTTTTAGCAAATTGTAAGATTTAAAATTGCGAATTCTTTTCTAGTAAAATACTTTTGGTGAGGATGAAGAAAAATATTACAAGTCAACATGCTTACAAAATACTACAAATTCATAACTTTGTTAAATGATTTATTACATTTGTCCTTTCAAAACAAAATCTAAATTCTTAGTAATAATTTCATTGCTGTTATATAGTGCATTCCGATTTAAATAGTCTTGTGGTGTGCAATGTAGTTTTTTTAACTAATCCTTTAATATGATTTTTGGTTTAGATTATCTGTGGCACGCTTGTTTTCAGCCCCACCTTTCAATGGTGTTGAATAGAACGTGTTCAGAAAATAGAACAAATGGTATAAATTTTCTACATCTTAAATAATATTTTATATTAAGCAAAAATTGATCAATAATATTTTATAAAATTCTTGAGTTTATATATGAATTTAAAAAAAGAAACGCATCATTTATTTAACATATTTCGGCATGCCGCTGCCATTTTCAAAAAGTTTCCCACTATAATATTTACAAAATATTCATCAAATTGCATTTTTTTATAATATTTTCGCTAAATTTAGTTTGTATTTATATTCATCTTTTTTGTTTAAGTTTGGTTCCTTTAATTCTATATAAATTGATTCAATGATGATTAGTTGAAAAACATCAATTGCCATGGATAAAATTTTATATGTAAATTTCATATTACAGTTCTTTAAATGATCAGAGACGGTCGAATGAATTTTGTGTTCTTTAATTTATCGAAAATATTATAAAAATGCAATTTGATGAATATTGTGTAAATTTTATAGTGGGAAACTTTTTGAAAATGGCAGCGGCATGCCGAAACATGTTAAATAAATGATGCGTTTCTTTTTTAAATTCAATAATATTTTATATTATTGTAAGAAAGATAAATCATTTTATCACACAAGTAAATTGCTTTACTAATAGATGAAACTAAAAAATGGAATAAAAATGAATTAAAAACGTTAAGAATTCGCAGACTTGCGAAGATTGGAAATTGCTATGGAATAATCTGGCTGTTTGACTAATGCACTTCCACATACGATGTAATTCGCACCAGAGTGGACACATTGATTAATGTTTGCTTGTGAAACGCCCCCGTCAACCCCAATATCCAAATCTGGAAAAAGTTCTCGCAAGTGTTTCACCTAAAAATATTATTTTAATAGCAACTAATTTAGCGTTTTTGATAAAAGTGCCCACTGTAAAATTACCTATTTCAAAATACAATGAAAAATTCTTTCAATAATTTTGATAACTTTTAATGAAAATGAAAATATCAACATAAAACTAAGGATATTACTGAATTTATGGAACATACTAACAGCACCATGCAAAGATGAGAAACTTTTTTTGAAAATCTGGATTATAGTTCTGCCGTTCCAAAGCAAAACAACTTAAGTCCAATTTTTCATAAAAAAGGATTTAAATGCCATTTTATAAATCCAAACCTATTCTATAGTCTATCTATAGTAATAGGTTATATGAAAACAGCTTTTAATATAATTTAATAAATACATTTATTCCGATACAATATTTTAAATACACAACAAAAAAGGGGATTTCCCAAAAAGAATAAATTTGGACTTAAGTTGTTTTGCTTTTGGACGGCAGATTGATCTACACCATTTCACTTTCAAATTCGCACAAGAGCGATTTAATTTCGAGCAAGAGAAATTCAATTTCACACACTTGTGAACACAGTTTATATTCAATTTCTTACAATTCTTTAAGTAATAGTTTATTTTGGACATCCAAAGAAATTCAGAGTTATATTTCAAATACTATGTTTCTTCTGATGTGTTATTTGAAGCGTAACTAGTCTTGGATCACGGATACATGCCTATTTTCTAGGTGATGCAAACTAATTAAAACGCATTACTTTTGTTTTCTTCTGTTTAATTCTATTATTCAGGTTGACTAATGCAGTTCGTCGAAATTTTATACCATGAGGCCAAGTGGAGCAGTAGAATATAATATGTCGGGAAATATGGGACAGAGTTGTGACATGGGATATTGGAGCAAGGGAAAGACTCTGTGGCAGAAATGGATATGAACCAAAATCGTGTTGAAAAATTGAATTTGCACTTTGAAATTTTACATTAGTATCATGTACTCTTCAAAACACTATCGCATTTTTCAATTTCAGTGTAGATTTTATAGTAAGTTACCAAAATACTTAACTTTACATTAGTAATCCGAAAAATAGAAGAAATATTTGCTATAATAATATAATTGACAGAATTGACATTCGTTTAACGAGGTGTAAAGCTTCGTCAGCCAGAATGGGCTTGAGAGTAACCTTTCGGCTCACATTCATATATGGCCACAGACTCTTTGCCCTGACCCACTATCCCATATTCAACTCCGTCCCATATTACCCGACGTATTAAATTCGACTGCTCCACTTTAGAAATGGTTGCTTCATAGGCGTCAACTTTCGACAAACTGCATTAATCGACCTGACCTTTTTTCATCTCTGGCATGGTGTTGAATGCAGTGAATAATGAATTTAAGCAAATGAAAACGAAATGATTGAGTTTTAAATATTTTCATTACCTAGAAAATATGTATGTAACCCACGTTCTAAGACTAGTTAAACTACAACTAACACATCAAAAGACATTTTTAAGACATTATTTAAAATATATTTCTGAACTTCTTTAGATGTCCAAAATAAACTATTATATTACTGAAAAAATTGTAAAAAATGGAATATAAACAGGGTAAACAAATGTGCGGAATTGAATCTCTCTTGTGCGAATTTGAGAGTGAAATGATGTATTGGTATATAAAATGACTTCTAATGTTTACTATAAGAGAAATGTAACCGGTAGTGATGATTCATGAAACGGTCTCCGGGAGGAAAAGCGAGTGATTCCTTAATACCCCTTGAGAAATAATGTTATATCGCAGATGTAAAGGAAGATTTGGCCCGCATTTGTTAATTTTCCTATTTTCCTAATTTTAACATCATTTTTGAGATATATTAATTTTATTCCATAAAACCAATACATTATTAATTTCATCCTGTTATCAACAAGTTGCTCAAATGTTTGTTTAGACATCGCATAATAATTGGGTATATAATGGATATTATTGTAATTATCTATATGTTAGCTATGACTGCAACCAAATTTCACCGTCCGTCCATTACAGGAACATAACGTTCAAATTTTTGGGTACTAAAGTAAATTTACTGACGTAAGGGCCCATTATGACGTCAGAACAATAGAATATCGAGTTCCTTTCTTCTAGTATTCAGCCTTTGTAAGCTAAAGCCCTGCCAAGTTTTGCTGCTTTGTGATGAAAAGGATTGATTTTATTAGGGGAGAAGCTCTTGGAGAACCCCCGGTTTTAAAAGTGAAAAACACTCGGCCAAGATAGGGTTAAATCAAGAGAAATAGCAGACCACTTCAAACGGTTTTCGATTTGAAAAGAGGTATTATGTGGACAAGAAATTCAAGCGATAAAATAACTATTTAAAACTGTATATATAACAAGTAGTAATCGCGCATGCAATCAACAAAGCATTATTGGTCGTAACCAAGGCTCTTAATCATAATACAATAACGTTGTCATGCTTGAAATTAACATTACGAGAAATCCAAACGGCAAATCTTAGCTAATATATTTCGTTAGGCAATGACACTTTTATAGTAGGAGCGATGCTTATCAAGGAGCTGCTTTGAGAGAAGATCGATTAAATCAAATCAAATACACAATCTTAAAGGAAAAGACACAAGTTACAAAGTTTTGGTGCATTTTTTAACAATTAAAAAATTAAACTTACTTGGATTCAGCCTATATTATCAGCTAAAGATATATTTTACATTGAACTACTCGTTGCATTAAGGTTAGGGCTTACCAATCTCAAGGAAAGTCGCCCGGTGCTTTAGAGTACAATTACCACATTAAGAATTAAAGTAAAATTGAAATAATTGAAAGAATCGAATACAGGCAAAGAAAAATTCTAGAAATCTGCTGATAACACAATTAGTAACAAACAAAATTTCATAATTTTCGAAAATTTCCGAAAATTGTCTGATCCCTTCTAATTCACTGAACACCCAGAATGCTGATCATAAAATGATAATTGCGGATTTGCACTCATGTTTAAGCGAAAAAATTACCTCCGGAATATAAGCAATTTTCCTAATGATAGTTTAATGAATTTTAGTACTCAAGATAGACGGTTAAATATACACATACAGACCATGATCTACAAAATACACAGCTGTAAATAGCACATTTTCAGTTAAATAAAACGAGGACATTAAACGGTTTGTATTATTGCAATTAAAATGATTGAAATAGACTGCTAATAAAATTATCCTGTAACCAAAATAAGGTTATCATTGAATTTTTACACAGTACTCATAAAAAACTACTCCAATTATGCAATTAATAAAATTACAAAAAGTTAATATGAAAACATCAGCCTCGTTTTTTTTACTCAAATAGTGCTATTCATTGCCATGTATTTAGTAGGTGATGATACAGACTTAAATTGAGCCGTAATACTACTTGAAATTCTTTATCAGAGAACTAATTTTCAGTTTGAATCAACTCAAAAAATTCAAACCTGAAACATTGACTTGTCATACAAGAAAGAAAGGAAGATGAATTTATATGGATATTATTTGTAATAACAGAATTCGTACCTTGTCCAACATATTTCCCATGAATGACTGGCCACCGAAACCAGGCACAACTGTCATTACTAAAATGGAATCCATGCAATCCAATAAATCTTCAAGAACATTCCATGGAGTATCAGGACTTATTGCTATACCAGCTCGCATCCCTGCCTCTCTAATCAACCGAGACAACTTATTAGGTTCAGAAGTGGCTTCTATATGAAAAGTGTACAAGTTGACTCCAGCGTTTTTCATGTCATTGATCCACTTTTTTGGCTCAGAGACCATCATATGAGCTTCAAATGGAGCGGAGGGGATTTTATGCCGCAGGCACTTGATAACAGGCGCACCAAAAGTCATATTAGGAACAAAATGACCGTCCATAACATCAAGATGTAAGAAATCTGCTCCGGCAGTCATCAAGCGCTCCCCAACAGTTTCAAGATTCGCCATATCAGCGTTGATAACAGAGGGTGCTATCTTGAGAGGCGTCATCTCTAAAACAGTACATAAAATTTGATATACATTAGAAAAAATCTAAAAACTAATACAATTTATAACACACTTAGACCATAAATTTTACGTAAGTAACAATTAATATACGAAGCATATCGTACTAAGGAAATATTTATCTTAGGCATGTCACAATTGCAGGCAAAAAATAACGAATTGAATAACGTCCAAAACGTGTAAGAACAACAGACATATAACTGAGAGTTGTATTTTAATAAACTTAAAACATAGTTTCATCATCAATACTTGTAAGAAGTAGAATTTTCAACATACGGAAGTAAAACTAGAGATAATCAATCTGATGATATAAAAAATTATGAAAATACAAATTTAAAAAATAAAAACTATGGAAGATCCGTGCAAAAACTTGTGATAGCATTAGATAAATCTGCAATAATTAAATTGTTCGTGTAGCAGCACATTGAGTTTATCTTGCTAGTATGAGGCACAGCGCTTTTCAGCTCAAATGAATCCTGTGCGATGTCCCATGTTGCAATAACACATTCATTGCTAGATGAGCAAAGAGTAGCATTATTTAAAAAAACTGCTTGCGAAACTGCTAGTGAATGATATGAACTTTCTGCAATAATATCCAAGGGCTTTAAATCCAAAAGTAATAGCATTCCATTTTCCAAACCGCAAACACCAACATCACCGTTTGTAGCTATGCAGTGAACAAATGGCGGATTAACTAGTGTACTTCCAATAACGCAAAGATCTATATTTTGTGAAACAGGAAGTAACTGACGTCCATTAAGCTCATGGAGAATGACATTGCAATCGCAGCCGCCGGACAGCACAGCTGGAACATCGTCATCTGTGTCCGCGACGAATTTGCAGCAAGTGACTTATGATAAATTAAAAAATCAATGTTTCCTTTAAAATAATAAACAATACAATTTTTAGAACATACATGTATAAAATCTTGGTTATAATAAAAAAACGCTTTTGTTTAGGATTTTTCATAAACACTTTTAAACAGGCAAAAAATAGTATTTGGGACATTGAAATTGAAGCAATATATATATATATATATAT
>CABFPE010000018.1:204673-220065 GCA_900660155.1 Hofstenia miamia | reverse complement strand
TATATATATATATATATATTGCTACATATAATTGCCCTTGGAGTAATGCACTCTTGCAGGCTTTATGGACAACGAAAATATTCTTTTTACAATTACCGTATAACGGAAAAAAAATTGTTTTTCCTCTTTGATTAAATCATTCTCTTAGAAAATTGCGACCCAGTATAAAACATAAAAAATAACCATTTTCAGCAAAGCAGGAAAAATAAATACAAAAAACTCCACAGGCTGATTTGGTAGAAGGATGCTGATGAATTTTTTTAAAGAATAATTTATCATAGATCACCCAAGTTCTCGTGTCCGTCCAGATTTGCAATGAATTCAGTTGTAAACTCAAATAACCGCAGATACTTATCATCACTTGCGATTGCACACCATTCACCACAGGAGCTGATGTCCACATCATTGATTGCGTCATCTTCATTACTTAGAATGACCCTGTGGAGAAGAGATTTTTTAACATTCCTCACATCATACAGAGTAATGGAATCGCCCGATGATGCTATGAAATGGTTTTGATTGTTTGGATTGAAACGCAATGCGGATACCTTAAAAAATTTGAAATCGAAGAATGTGCCATTCTTAACATACTATATGCTGCTTTACTAACATTGAAATTTCATTCAGTAAAAAATCATCATAAAATTGACATGCGATGTCACAAAGCATAAACCTTTTGTCTTCTAGTAAAACGTAGAAATGAGTTTTATAATGCTATATTATGTTGCATTACGGAAACATAAATAACTACAATGTTTTCCTGCTTGCCTACACAGGTATTTAAAAGATGATTAACTTCGATATACTCAACGAAAAAATTTAAAAAGCAAATTGGGCGTGAAGAGATGTAAAAAATTAAAACACAACAAATTGTATAATGCTCAGATCAGATAATAATCGATTCATTTAAAGCATTCAGCTTCAAATAAAAATTAACTTAAAAAATTAATCCAAAATATCAATTACCAAAAATGAAGTTTTATGGGATTTAATTGTACGGAAGAATTATCCAAAACTTTCTTTCTAAATTTTATAATGCAAAATTTTGCCATACTAACCTCATCCTTAAAATTTTCAATACTTGCCACAACTGCTTGAGTTGTAAAATTCCACACTTGCACAGATTTATCTTCTCCACCAGAAATGACGATACCACTAGAGTTGCAATCAATGCAATTAATGGTATCAGTATGCTTTTCATTCCAAACAACCATTCTGAAACAAAAACAAACTCAACGTGAACGTAAGACAATAACCTTTTAAAATCTGAAAAAAATAACATCAAGAACAAAAATGACTGTATTTTGAAATCAAATAACTAGGATACATACAATATTAAACACATTACGAACACTACGAACATCGAACTGGTAATTTAAATATATACTAAAGTAGAAACACATATTTAGAGGATTCCAAAGGTATAAATTGAATAAATTTAGATTCGATAAATAACAAGAGATAATCTCGATATCAATCTTTTCAAAAGAAGTCGATTAAATTTACAGCAGAAATAAATCTTTCAGTATTTTGATTGTTCGATGAATTTCATTGTTCATTATAAATAACTGGTCACATATATGTCAATATTTTATTGATACATTCTGTGAGCAGGAAAAACAAAATCTATCCTGATTTATATAAAAACTAGCTCAATTGGAATAAAGATTAAGCGGTAACAAACTAGATTTGAAATGTGAATCTGAAGACCAAGGTTGCTTCTGTGGGATTTAACCTATGAATTGAAACTTCGAAACGAATTATGTAACAATGTTATCAAAACTTACAACATGGTAATCATCGAAGTAATGTTTTTCATTTCCTTTTTTTCAAAAATGCCTTCAGAGCCATAGCACTATTGTCGGTAGTTACCTTCTTACTCTTGGACTTTTGAAGTATTGAAAATAGAGAGTCTTTTTTAGACTTCAAAAATGGTTTCTTATTGAAATGATCACCAGAATACAGAATGTCGATAGAGCCATCACGGGAGACGTGTCCACACAATGAACACGATATCTGGACTATCTTTTTATGGTGTTTTTCTAATTTTATGAGCAGCTTCTTACCAACACCATTAAGCTTACCCTTTGCTTTACGAGAGAGCAATCTCCGATAGGTTTTGCGTTTGGAACTATCAATTTTGATTGATTTAGAAAATGCATTCAAGGGAAGACCACACTTGGAGCAAAGAAAATTAAAATAGTTATTGGGATCTTCAACATTAAGTGCATTGCAAGTTTCTAAAAATAAACCGCCGCGAAATGCGGCTAAAATAGGCGAACATTTGCTTAATTCAAACGCAGAAGCCCATAGATATTTTAAATGAGTTGGTACGTCCATTTACGATTTTAGAAAATCCTAAATTAAGAACTCCATAAATATTTTAATGTAAAAATTCGGACTCAGTAATGGAAAAAACTTAAACACAAAACAAAACACTTCGATAGTAGGAACAGTCACCTTAAATTGTTGCTTTAATTCACGGTTAGGCTATAAGAATATAACAATTAAAAATGACTGATTGATTAATATGCTACTGGAAATAAACACATGTCTCAAACAATTCAGTTACCTCACGTGGAGTGATTAAGGGCACTGTGTATTTAATGTAATCAGAAACATAATAGCACAAAACCCACGCAGATTTTTGGGGTTTTTGGTGGGATTTTAGGTTTTAATTGTCCAATAACATACATGATTCAAATTTACACTACAGCCTACTAACCAATATCGCTAAAGTTATAAACTTAATATATAGCTTGCTGTTGAACAAAAGATTAGTTACTACATTTTAAATCTTGTATAGTTAGAATAATAATTTGATAAAATATTTAAAGCTAATTAATGGTTAAGAGTAGCTATTACACTAAATACGCCATATTGTCTAATACATACGTATTGCATGAGTAGCAGCCAATAGTTTTATTAATTACTCTCCAAATCTTCAGTTATATATAATATATCAAATAAATTCCATGAATTTAGTTTCCACATTCCGAATTTCAAGACTATTAGTAGGGCATTTATTTTAATGCTCTTCAAAGCTAGTTTTAATTACACTGTGTTACACTTAAACAATTTTGATACTATTTGATTCTACGTACAAAATTATACGGTAGTGAAAATGTTAGGAAAATTGAACGAGTAAATAAAGTTATGTCAAAAATATATATTTTTAAAGCAGTATAATAATATACCGAGCGTTCCAAAAGTCCTCGTCGCTTAACATGACGAAGACTTTTGGAACGCCAAAAGCGTTCGATGCGGATTCACTGATTTCTATTCTTTTGTTTTATCTTTGAACATCAATCCGCCAGTTATATATGCTTTAATATTTGCATTTTAATCTATTGAATATTTTGAATTATTGAGTGGCGACAGTGATTTACTATTTCCCTTTTCAGGATGAGTGGCTCGGATGAAAGCACGTTCTATCTGAATGGGCAAGTTAATAAACACAACTTGTTTTATTATTCAAAGGAAAATGAGCATCGCTTCAAGCAAACTCCGATGAAATCTGCCGGTATTACTGTGTGGGCAGCAGTCTCTTACGATGAAGGCATTGTGTTCGACATTTCGGATTCTACGATGACCAAAGAGCGATATGTTACTATTCTGCAGGACATAGTGTCACCCTTCATCTCAGAAGAACATTATTATCAACACGACGGAGCCCCGCCACATTTCAGCTTATTGGCGAGAAATTGGTTGAACGAAAACTTAACTGGCAGATGGATTGGTCGGAGAGGTTCTCAAGAATGGCCACCGCGTTCTCCGGACTTGACTGTGTTAGATTTTTGGTTGTGGTGTTATGTGAAAGACAATGTTTATCGTCGTGGTTGCAAAACGAATGAGGAGCTAAAACAAGCTATTGCAACAACTTTGACCAGTGTCCCTCTTGAAATGATACGAAATTCTTTCAGGGAATTTTATCGACGCTGTCGTCTGTGTGTCAGAGAAAATGGAGCTCATATTGAACATTTGTTATAGTTGCTTTAGTTCAATTTATATCTCAGAAATATATAACTCTTATTACATGCCTTTGTTTTACATTACCGTTATTTATCGGAGAGTACTGAGGTAAAATTTCCAGCGACGAAGACTTTTGGAACGCTCGGTATATATAATAGATGTGCGTTCTTATAAGGAATAGTACATTTTTGTGCATTTTAAACCAAATATTAAAAATCTCTCTCATTTTCAATTTCACAATGACACATAATAAACTACAAACTATTCCAAAAGAAAAGGAATATCAATTAAAAAATTCATGAAATTAATTGCTTACAGTGATCATCAATGAAAAATAGTGTGTGACTTGAAAGCATGCAATTATTTAGGCTTATATTAGGCTACTAGAAATTTTCGTGTTTTTGCTGCATGTTTGACTCTCGTAACAGTCTAATTGACTTTGATTTGAACTATCAATTTTTTGCACATAAAGCTCGGGCTGTTTCAGCAACGTGTCAAGTCTTTGGATGCCTCTGATCCATCATTTTTGCACATTTCACAAAATTTTAATAAGAAATTCGAGTTAAAATTGAAGAATAGAATTTTTACAAGCACTGATATCCAAAGTTAAATTCTACCCTCTCTAAAATGAAAAGACTGTTTGGGATACTTTTTTCAGTCTCGAGAAACGTTCTTTTGAAGATTGATACTCATTGGAGAGAGAAAATACATTTGTTATTCAAACAAGGATAAATACGAGTCGTGCATTGATGATGAGCATGTTTAACATCTGCACAAGGTCATGGAATACAAATATGCTTTCAATTGAGAGAAAAAAGTATTTTTTGTGAGCACTGTTATTTATTCACACTAAATAGTACCCTACCCAAAAAACCAGTTGAAGTAGTATCAAGAGGGAGTTGTATCACAAATACGCTGAGAAAATAAAATTTTCAATCGCATGCATTTTACATGCAGCAACAATGATCGTTACTATTACAAATAACAAAACTTAAGAAAATGCAATACACCCAAGTTGTACTAACCTGGGTTAGAGATCTAGAAAATCAAAAAATTGCACCAATTTAACTAAGTTGAGGAAATATTCTCGATTTAAAAATCGTATGATTCAGTAGTTTCCAAAAACGACTGAATGAAATCAAATTCAATCCTGCGGTGTTTACGAATATTTAGAAAACTAAATCAAAACTACCATGAAAAGAATTCGCACATTTCCTTGAAAAATAAGAATTTCAGCTTTTAGGGCTGAGAAGTCTGCAGATACTGCTGCCGATATGCTCGCAAGCAATATGCAAATTGTTCAATCTAGAAAAAAATGAACAGCTATTACAGATTAGTACAATACACACACCAGGATCACCGTGATACCAAACTTAGATATCATACTGAAACAGCATTCTATATACTCTGACTTAGCGCCACTGTCAGTATTATAACGATTTTTCTTATCTTTAAACAATTGTAAAATGTCCTGATTTTTTAATAAATGTTGAGGTAAAAATCTGGAAACCATATTTTATTATCTGGAGTAATAATTTTAGGAGAAATCAATGGCTACCAAAGTGCTTTTATATCTGCCAAAAAGGCTAAAGTGCTCAAGGTTAAAACAACCTCTAATTTTAACTGAGGATTTTAGGGGACCTCCCCTCCACGGAGTGATATAAAATAACAATACCTAAATAAGTTCCACATTTACATAAGGTGTCTTAAACAAAATCAATAAATGACTATATTCATTACAACGCACCAACGCTATTTTACATCAACATAAAATTATATGCGCTCTCAACGGAGTTTGCAGAAATTGTATACCGAGTGTGTAAATTAGTCAATGCCAGAACACAAATAAATGATTCAAAGGTAAGAAATATATTTTTATTTTGTAAATGATCATATATACTCAGAATATCTGACATTCTAACAAAAAGTATAATTTTGAATACATATAAATGTGTTCGTCTCATTCAGACGAGATTAAAAGACAAATCCACACGTTAATAAATCGAGGTAGTTTAATCACAAATTTTCCTAATGATAGGTTTGCCAGAATTTGAAAATACGATATCGTGAAGTAAGTTAAATCTATGGGTTTCCGGTAGAAGGGTATGCCTCTTTGGAAACCTGAATGGCACATGGTGCAATCTAAAGCACTCTGAAATGGTTTTTATTTCTGTTTGTAATCGAATATAATTTGAATAATTTGCTATTTTAGACATTTATTAAGTATTATTTTTCTAAATGTTGCCTATTTTCATAATTCAAAGAAAGATAATCGGGATTACAAACTGAAAATTCTACTTGTACAAATAAGTAACATTATTCATAAAAGCAAATATGAAATATACATTTTCATCCTTAGGCATGTTATAAAGGCTAAAATACAAGAATATCCAACAGAATTTAATAGCTTTACTAATATAAAGAATTCTTTTAACACAAGAGCACGAGCAGCACATTAAACAGTTTTGATAAGAGATAATACAATTATACAACATAATTTAATTGAAGTGAGAGGATAAGACTACTAAATTTTTTATACTCAGAACAATTAATGATAGTGTTGTTACCAAGGGCCGGACTTGCATATAAATGTGGAGTTTGTCTGGTTCTGAAACCTAGAAAAACCGTTTTTTTTATCACCAAGGGAGCATATAAATGCATAATTCACTTATAAATGTATAAAAATGCATAAAAAGATAATTTAATTTTTTTGTACATACGGTACCCTTTGTTTATGCATAGTTTATCCATATTTCCATGTGAAATCAAAGGCATTTGTCATGGAGTAGAGCAGTGTTTGCAGTTCACGATGAAACAAATCAATGCAATTAATGGCTTTATCTCACCCGCCAATTAAATTTAACCACAAGCTCCCTCGCGTCCAGATAAATATTATTTAGGCGTCCATGCATTTGTTTGGAACTCAGGTGACAACAATAAGTTATTGTTCATGATTGTAACTTGTTGAATTAAAAGCGCAAAGAAATGTATGTAGTAAACCGCAAAATAGATTGCCAGCACATTTTTAAGTTAATCTTGTTGATTCGTATGTAGTTTTCTGACTTTTTGAATTTTGATTGCTTTATTTTACTGTAGTTTTTTGACAAAACATAAGGCAAAGAAGTCTACAACGTTGCGGGGATATGTTGCAGAATTTCCTGATGGTTTTACTACAGACGGTTCTTTTTTGTAAAAAATGTGGTGTTAATGCGTCTGAAGACCACCGCAGTTCAGTTACGCAGTACTTACAGTCAGCAAAGCACAAACGGTTACATGCGCAGAGTGCCACGTCCAGTACTGCAGCACGAACTCAACAGCTGTTAACTGCTATCACCGGTGACGACGTTAGTCAGTTTTACTGCGACCTGGCAGAAATGTTAGTCGGTACTGACATACCTTTTAACAAGATTTTTAACAAAAAGCTGAGAATTTTTTTGCTGCCTAGTGCAAGTATCAGTTACCGGATGAAAGCACTGAGGAAAAATTACTTGCCAAAGATCTATGAAGAGAAAATGACGGTGGTGCGCAATAAACTTTCTGGCAAACATGTATGGGTGTCAATCGACGAGACGACAGACTCACTTGGTTGCTATGTTATCAACGTGGTAGCAGAAGCCCTGACTGAAGACCAAGAAGTGGATTTAATTGATGTTAAATATGTTAAAGAGACCAACCATGCAACTATTGGTAAGGTTTTAATAGACGCACTGAATGATGCCTTAGGTGGTGAAAGTTTCAATCGAGTTCTGCTGCTGCTTACAGATTCTGTGCCATACATGCACAAGATGGCTAGTGGAATCAGTGCTTTGTTGCCATTTTGTCTGCATATTACCTGTCTAGCTCACTCTCTTCACCACATTGCTGAAACAGTTTGAGCTGCCTATCCTGATGTGGACGCACTGATCTCAGCTGGAAAGAAAGCTTTCCTGAAAGCACCAGGAAGACGATCCCCCTACAGCACAATGTTGCCTGATAATTCACTTCCACCACAACCGGTAATCACATGGTGGGGTACGTTGTTGGCGGCTGCAGTCCATTATGCGGACCAGTATGGCGCTACAAGAACCGTAGTGGACAGGCTTGATCCGCTGTGGTGAAAACATTGCAGAACCTTTTCACAGAGAAACAGAATTTGAAAATTCATCTTTTATCAAGGCAAATTTTGTGTTTCTTATGGACACAATTAAAAAACTGGAGTCGCGCTCACTGTTGGCCACTAGCACCTGAAAATTATTTTGTGACATGTGCGATCGTTTGCGCGAGGATAATGTGCTGAAGAAGAAAGTGGAATCTGTTGTACAACGTAACAAGGGCTTAGCGGCTCTGTTCACTGTGCTAAACGCAATTACACCTGGCAGAGTTCCAAAACCTCAGCAATTACAAAATCTGATTTCGTTGATTCATTGGAGCCCAGTGGCATGGCGTCCTTCAAATATGCGCCACTTACATCAGTTGCTGTTGAGCGCACATTTTCTGCATATAAAAGCGTTTTGAGGGAGAACAGACACAATTTCACAAAAGAAAACTTAAAAATTATATGGTTGTATATTTCAATTGAAATAAAACTGTTTTCTGTTGATATAATTTTAAATGCATATAAATGCATATTTTTTGGTTTTATAATGCATATTTTAAGATTTTTAGTGCATAAAAATCCGGTCCTTGATTATTACACTAACGGAAAACAAACTAATAAATGATAATAAGCTTACAGCAATAATTGGCAACTATAATTTAACTAATAGATTCTTCCAGAAATAAATCCACTTAATTGAAATAATTAATAAATTCATTAATTTATTTTGGGTCACTTACTAGCAGTTGAAAAAAAATGCGGGCTTCGATTAAAGACAGTTTGTTTATTCTGACCATGTTGTTTCTTGAGAAAATTAATCTCTTTCCCCAAAATCTAATTCGTTTCAAAGCATTCAAGTATTCACCTGCTGTAACTTTATTTGATTGTTTACTGAAATTGTTAAAAGTTATCACGTTGTCAATCTTATTCACTTGTGTCATCACTCTATCTCCATGTGATTTGTATTGAAAGCAAGAGTACTCTCTATCATAGGATCAAGTCTTCCACAAGTTTAACTGATTTCAGCAGTTCTTTACAGGTATTCATATGAATTTGATGGCTACAAATACTAATCTACTTGTGCAAATTCGTGATATTCGTTGGAACATTGGCAATCAATTTCGCTGCTTCATTTTATCTCCGTGTATGATATGACACTGGTTGACAGTATAAAAAGCGCCTCCAGATAACTATTTAAGCAATTTAAACAATTTAAAACAATTTAGCGCTAAATTTGTATTTTATTTTGTATTAAGTATTTTTGTTTTTTTGAAATAAATTGTATTATTATTACTAATCGAATTGATTTAATTGTCTGCTTGAATCACATTAGAACATGAATTATAAATGTTAGTCTCCGACTCAAAAAAAGTTTCGAGTGTCAGTTTCAGTCCCTAATCTACTATTGTAGTAAAGATGGTAAACTAATATTTCAAATTAATAACTTATAGCTTCTTTAAAATGGTTTTTAGTTTGGCTCTAAAGTTTTTGCAAATGTCTAGTCTCAAAAAATTCTCAAGTCTCATTGTTTAAATGAAAAAAGTAATATTGGTCGTCTAAAAAATAGACGTCTCATTCTCAATTTCAAAGTCACTGTCTCGTTTTGAATTCCCTCATTAGAAATTCATTTTAATTACCAATTTTGACCAACAACCTCTTGAGATATTAGATGAAGTTTATATTTAGTTATCGAAATGACAAAGGTTTAATTTAATAATTGCTTCAATATTAATCATATTTGAATTTTTTCTTCATTAATGCGCTTTCCAATGATAGTTAAATTACTCAATTCTGACACGCACAGACAACACAATATTTATATTCTATTAAATTGGGATATCTTTCTTATATTGTTATAAATACAAAATAAACTGTAATAGTGCTTTTGTATAGTAGCAGTCAGTGACGGCATTCAGTAAGTCCCATAGAAATGAGTCGTACACGATTAAGTCCTACATGGGTAACTAAATATGATGACGCGATTTTGCTTGCAATGGTAAATGCTCCAACAGACTTGCCATTGTATGTTTGTGTACAATTTTAAATTAGTTGTGTACCCAACAATATTGTGTAGGGCATAGAAATCCAGAGTTACAAAGTTTACAATTTTAAATTCGATACAAAAATGGGATCATTATGGCAAGCTTCTTATTTTTAAGGTTATGAATAAACTACAGTTAACAATGTTATGATCTACGCCCTTTCAACGTTGTGGTTACTAGCTCCTAGGACTATCCTGAGCTGGATATTGAACAACTGTGATCCTTGTCTGAAAAATGATTTATTACAGTAGCGAAAAAACGAGAGCTTCAAGTCTGTGAGAAACAGTTAAAAATGTAGAGCAATAATAATTACCGAGTTTGTTAAAAATTTAATTATGCAATCTAGCGTTTTTTAAAACAAATTTTTCAATAATATCAGTTGAGAGTAAAAGAGAATATACAATAAAATTGTATTAAGTTTTAACAAAAATAAATTTTTTACAGCTGAAAATCACACCAGAATTGCTGAAAATCAAGTATTGAGAAAATTGATATTGGGCAATTCTATTGTGTTGTTTACATATCACATCCTAAATTGCAGCATATTCTAATGCATCATTTCTAACTTGCAATTTTTTAAATTATATTAGTGGTATTTTGACGAAATTTTACTCAAGATCCGATTTGAAATTTAATTGTTAATAAAAGTGGAAATTATTTTTGTAGAACTATAACTGTAGGATTAAGCAGGTAGGACTTTTTCCTGTAGGAGTCATTTCTGTAGCAGTTGAGTATAACATCAAATTTTGAACTGCATATAACCAAAAAACTCTTGAGACATACTCAATTTATTTTCCAGCATATGGAGCTAGTTTGTTGAAACATTAGAAACTTCTACCGTTGTTCTCGAAGACCTATCCCAAGAATCTCAAAATCAATGTGATGTAATAATAGTACTTTATTTACTGTTTTACAATGTGAGGAATGGTTAAATTTTAATCGTCTATAATTAAACTATATTAAAGCTGTTTAAGATAATTTTTTGACATTCGCAAGATATACAAAGGCTTAATGAAGTAAAATATGTGACTCATGTATATATATATATATATATATATATATGTATAATTTTTTTTTTGAATAATGTTTTATTGCGACATGTTTCAACAAACATTGTTGTCATTTTCAAGCATTTGGAGAAATTTTCCCGAATTTTTTTCTTAATTTTCTTGATGATAGATTAAAAACAATATATTTTAAACAAAATTTTTCTTCAACACTATTTTCTGTTTGTAAGTTTTTTCTCATGTTTATTAGCAAATGATATTACACATTTTTCTACTTGTATATTAAAGATATTGAGAATTAATATTGGATTGGAAAATGCAGATAATTGATTATTTGACATTTCTTTAAATTTTCTCACTTCAATCTTTAATTATTTTTCGCCGCGCCTTCAGTTGACAGGGTTTAAAATATTTTCTGAAATTTTGAAGATGCAAGGGAATTGATAAATGCAAAAACTTTGGGACACAAGAATTATCCTAACAATTTCTTAAAAAATTTAATCGTAACTCTTCCTTTTTCCATTTAAGTTTAATCTTCTTAAATTGTTTGAATCTTATTTCATCTTCCTTACTTAAGAGGTGCTTCTACATATATGTATTGGTTATAATCTTAAGACTTTGAACATTTTTGAATGATGTTTTATTGCGACATGTTTCGACAAACATGTTGTCATTTTAAAGCATTTGGAGAAATGTTCCTGAACTTTTTCTTTTAATAATTCAAATCTTCAAAATATAAAATTAACACCATTTCGTGCCTAGTCAATCGAATATGTGAATCTTGCTCAAATTACAAAAGCTTAACAGAAAGTTTGGATAAAATCACAAAAGATCTCAAAAATAATGGATATCCACAAAAACTAATTCGTAAGATTATTGATAGGAAATTTTCATGCAATACACAAGATTCAAATTCTACACATAACCAAGACAAAACAAAAGTATACTGGAAGTTACCATTTATAAAATCACGAGAAGAACAACTAAAGAAAACAATACGATCATACAAAAAAGAATTACCAACTTCGAAAATTTGTCCAGTATTTTACGCAAAAAATAACATGGAATGTTCCTTAATAAAGATCATGTATCCATTTCATTGTCTTCTGGTATCGTTTATTCATACCACTGTGATGAATGTTCAAGTTCATACATTGGCGAGACCACAAGGCATTTAGGAACTCTGGCAATGGAGCATATAAGAGGGCAAATACAATTCGAAATATATATATACATTGATGTGAACCCAAGCTGAAAATTTTAAAATACTAATAAGACATCATGAAACTAAAATCGCAGAAGCAATATGTATAAAAGCAACTAAAAAACAATATTAAATAAACAACGACTTACGATTTTGATGGTAAGGTTAGTTGAATCAATAAGTATTTCTTTCATTTTTAAACAAATACAGGTCCTATCCTAAGTGAAACAGAAATTTAACTCAAATTAAAAAACTATTCTGATAACTTCAAATATATATATATTAACGCTAGAAGTCTTAATGCAAACAGAAACGATTTCTTAAAATTGATTACAAAAATTGGAAAAAATGAAATATTCATAATTACAGAAACTTGGCTTAAGCCTGATATCGGCCCTAACTTGTTTAATCCAGACCGACAACATTTTGAGGTTTTTGCTAAGAATCGAATGGGTAGAGGTGGTGGACTTATGATAATTGTGCCAAAATCTTTAAAACCAGCCCGTAAATCTGAATATGAACTTAATCACGAAATATTTGAATCGCTGTGGATAGAAATAAAATCAATGGAGAACTGTTTCCAAAAAGATTTGATAAACGTAACTTATAATCCAAATAAAAATTATCTAGTCGAATATCTAAATTATAAAATATACGAAATATCTGAAATATGTAATGATTATAACTCTCCAAATATATTCGATGACTTTAATATTAATTACTTTAACTCTTATGAACGAAATTCTATAAATGAATTNGCTTAAGCCTGATATCGGCCCTAACTTGTTTAATCCAGACCGACAACATTTTGAGGTTTTTGCTAAGAATCGAATGGGTAGAGGTGGTGGACTTATGATAATTGTGCCAAAATCTTTAAAACCAGCCCGTAAATCTGAATATGAACTTAATCACGAAATATTTGAATCGCTGTGGATAGAAATAAAATCAATGGAGAACTGTTTCCAAAAAGATTTGATAAACGTAACTTATAATCCAAATAAAAATTATCTAGTCGAATATCTAAATTATAAAATATACGAAATATCTGAAATATGTAATGATTATAACTCTCCAAATATATTCGATGACTTTAATATTAATTACTTTAACTCTTATGAACGAAATTCTATAAATGAATTGTCTGCTACTTGTAATCTTCATTGTATAAATACGATTTGTGCAACTCGCAGAAAAATTTAACTGATTACTTTTTTACTAATTCTGAAGTTTCTTTTAAATCGTTAATGTTTGAATCATTTAGTGATCATGCACTGTGTACATATATTAGTAACAAAACTACTAAGAGCAAGCAATTTAAAATCATAAATGCAAGAGACTATTTATCTTACTCAAATGAAAAAAGACCCCATTTAACTATATTTACATATTAAATTCTGGACCTCAAATGATTAATTACATTGGAAAAGAAATCTACAAAGCATTAAACACCGTTGCACCAATTAAGAAGCCACGGGTTAAGATTAAAGCAATTAAATTTCCTTTTTGAACACCGATGATAATCAAGTCCATGAACTAGTATCAATTATACGAGAATTATTTGATCTTGCGAAATCCGAACCGACAAAGACTAATTGGCCCAATTACGAAAAATCAAAGGAAGTAATTATGCAATTAACAACAAAAACTTAACTAAAGCTTGGCAAAAATTCTTTAATCAATTAAATTCTACTCGAGAAAAATGGCGACACGTCCATAAATTTATTGGAAAATCTAAAGGTCTTTCATCCGAAATAAATGAACTAAACATCAATAATACTACCGTTACAGACAAAACTCAAATACTAAATCATTTAAATTCAACATTCAAAGATCTTGGAAATTTCAATTTCCCACCTTATAAGAAAAAACAAAATTCTGATAATCTCAAACAATCAAAACAGTTTTCCTTTAGACTTGCTACAATCAATGAATTAGAAATATATCTCATAATAACTGCAGTTGTGTAGCATTACTAGATTTAAGTAAAGTATTCAAATCAATGAATTTCGATATCTTGCAAGACAAGCTTATAAATTATAATTTTGGTGTTAACTCAATTAATTTTAATGAACTATTCAAATTCTTTACTTTTCTAGTAATTTTGTGTTGCTTAAGATAGTTGTTCAAAATTTTCCGGATTTCTAACTTCAAATTTTCATGGTCATCTGAAATTCGTTCTTTGTGAATAAGGTTAAAGAAATAATTTTCTGTATCTATTGGGTTTCATTAAACGTGTGTGGNAAGGAAGTAATTATGCAATTAACAACAAAAACTTAACTAAAGCTTGGCAAAAATTCTTTAATCAATTAAATTCTACTCGAGAAAAATGGCGACACGTCCATAAATTTATTGGAAAATCTAAAGGTCTTTCATCCGAAATAAATGAACTAAACATCAATAATACTACCGTTACAGACAAAACTCAAATACTAAATCATTTAAATTCAACATTCAAAGATCTTGGAAATTTCAATTTCCCACCTTATAAGAAAAAACAAAATTCTGATAATCTCAAACAATCAAAACAGTTTTCCTTTAGACTTGCTACAATCAATGAATTAGAAATATATCTCATAATAACTGCAGTTGTGTAGCATTACTAGATTTAAGTAAAGTATTCAAATCAATGAATTTCGATATCTTGCAAGACAAGCTTATAAATTATAATTTTGGTGTTAACTCAATTAATTTTAATGAACTATTCAAATTCTTTGAACTATTCAAATTCTTTACTTTTCTAGTAATTTTGTGTTGCTTAAGATAGTTGTTCAAAATTTTCCGGATTTCTAACTTCAAATTTTCATGGTCATCTGAAATTCGTTCTTTGTGAATAAGGTTAAAGAAATAATTTTCTGTATCTATTGGGTTTCATTAAACGTGTGTGGTCAACTCATGTTCATGCATGCGATATGTTTATTATTTCCTTTAGTGTATTTGTAAAATATTTATCTAATATTTAATAAATAATTATCATTTGTCATACTGACGATGATTCCGGTCTAAATTTTCAACTTTGTTACATATTTCAAATATTTCGAAGCTCAGTATAATTACATTTAAATATATATATATATATATATATATATATATAA
>CABFPE010000018.1:190266-201348 GCA_900660155.1 Hofstenia miamia | reverse complement strand
TCCGTAGTCGCGGACTCTTCTTTTCTGATGCCTTGCATAAAATTTCTTAGACATTTTATATATATATATATATATATATATATATGAGCTAATTTGAACTTTGAGAATTATGTCGTTTTACTTGAATTAAATCCTTAATCTATTTACATATGTTTTTAGCATATTCGGCCAAGTTTTCAAATTGATATTTCACACCTTTACAACTTTAATCAAAGTTTGAAGGACATTTTAGCACTTTTTCTAGTCAAATTGTTTACCATAGGTGCCCAAATTTGTTTGAAAGCAATTCTTATAATTAGTAAGTTTTCAGTTGTAAGAGGAAGTTAAATGGACACTAACTGATTGATTCCATGCTTTGTATACTTATTTTCGCAAATGACATTATTTATTAAGCAAACATTTCGTATATTCAAAGCTTGGCTACGTGGTTTGAACAAATGGTATACAAAAAGTCCCAAATGTTTTAATTTTCTGTGCAAAGCGCAAATTTTTAAAAAATTAACCTAATAATATAATATATATATATATATATATATATATATATTCAATAGCTTTATTACGTAAATTTTGTACATTGCTGCCCACATCATGTATACAAATTTGTAATACATAAATACATATAAACATATTTACAGATTTACAAAAATTTATACAAACAACAAAATACATTAACACTAGAAAGTCCAATGATTCTATATCTTAAATTCATGCATTTGTCAGAATTGACGCATTCAGGTAACACAAACAAAGACAAAGCAAATGAAAGAAAAGTGTCATAAGAACAAAATAAGCTTTTTTTCTATGTAAATTCTTAAAACGTGAGGCATTACAAATGCATTTAACCCTCCTGCTGTGCGGTCAGATTTGTAACACTTTCTGTGCGGATACAGGCGCTGCATCTGGTGCATAAAAGCTGTTTCTTTTCATTATATTGAATATATGTGAAGGGAAATTGCTAACAGGCAATTGTAATGAATTATTAAAACATAACAAAGACTTCTTTACGGACTGTATACACGTGTATAACCTTACACGAGTGTTACAAAAGTTACAGCAATAGCAATAAACGTCACATAGCTTAACACTTTAAAAACACTTGACGAATGCTTGCGAATGTTCCTTACACACAAATCTTTTGCAGGATGAACAAGCCGTTCGAGTTTGTTTATATGACTCAAATGCAGCAGCCCCCTCTCGTAGCCGTTGATGATTGGGATGGAATTCTTTCATGGGCTTTTTCGATATGCTGGACTCCCGCCTGCTCCATAACGTGTCGTAATAGGAGAGGAAGGCTTGGATTTTGAGAGCGTCATTGAACGTTTATGAATATAATACTCTTTCTCAGTTCGAGAAAGAAGAGACGTCGCCGATTCAGCTTTCCGTCCATGTATTGTGGGTTGTGACTCGTCCAAATCACGAAGGCGTTCCATACAGCCAAGTCGATCGTATTGAACCAAAGTTTTGTTGGCCATCTTCTGGTTTGGCGCGAGCAACTGTAACCGGGCACGACCTGATCAACCGTGTCAACAGCACCTTTGCTTTTGTTGTATGCAAGGATAACTTTGGGTTTTCGGTCTTCTCTTTCAGATATTTGATTGTCAGGTGGTATCGTTGAGATAATATTTACGGCTGCTTCTTTTTTCGGCACATAGGAATAAAGAGACATTCGATCGCTGAATCCAAAGAGAGTACACGGCGTTTGTTCTTGCAAAATTCGGATGGTAACTGCCATTTGTTGCTTCGAATAATTCCAAGAATTGTTAGTTTCTTTTGCAATATGCTTTGAGCGGCGGGAATGCTTGTCAAAAAATTATCACAAGTAATATTTCGTCCAAAACCTTCCAAAGGCCGAGAAAGGTCATGCACAACACGCTGGGCCAATCCAACTTCAGGCAAGTTTCCAGTCTTACCCAAATAGATCTGGGCATTTTGCAAATAAACCGTTGAAGAATGTGATGGAATCCATATTTTAGACCATATTTGTCTGGCTTCATAGGCATGTACACACGAAATTTGCAACGCCCGCGAAATCCGACTAATTTTTCATCAAGTGGGACATTGGGGCCTGGTATGAAGCTTTGCCTGCATTTTGACAAGAAAAGTTCCCAAATATCACGAAAAGCAGCAAGTTTGTCACGTTCTTGTCTTTCTTGACGAGTGTCTTTGTTATCAAAGCGAATGAAGCGCTCGAAGAAGCAGTCTACCTATTTCACTGTTCCAAAGCTCCTCTAAACTTTCGTGTCTCGACTTAGAAATACCGATGAAAAGGAGGCAGCCAATAAAGGCTTTGTGTTCAATCAGATCCGTATCTCTCAATCTTGCCATGAGTCCGCTCTTGTTTCCTTGTCTTGTCTCTTGTTCTACGTGCATTTCTGCTGATTTGTTTGTCCATTTCACAATTTTTTGCAGCATGTTGTCAGTGACGAATAGAGCAAAAGTGCTTTCTATCGTGCGCTGTTCAGTTTGCGTGGCTGGCTTAGGTTCGTTCTCAACAACAATGTTGACGGCGTTTCTTCTTCCTGTTGAAGGAGGACTTTTAACCACTTAGTTCCATCACGACCCCGGAAATATTCAGTTGGTTCTTCATCACTGCTTTCGGAATCGACAGGATTTTCTTCTGCGCTCTCATCTTCTTCCCTTTTTTCCTCATCAATTTCAGCTTCCTCGATATCCTCTTCTTCGGCATCGCTCTCATCAACAGGAGCATCGCTTTCCTCAAGTTGAAAAAATGTTGTCGGCTTGGACGACTTATTCTTCTTGCACTTGTGCGCTCGAATGCAATGAAATGCGTCATACCCATTCCCTGCGCCTGTCAGCCAATCATGTGAGTGCTTTTCAAGAAGGCTTTTTGCGTCACGTAAAATTAATAGCAAACCGGCAGATTTTTATGTGGGGGACATATAGAATATAAAACAATAAGAGTAAAAGAATTTGGCTGCCTCAATATGTGTGTAGCCAGAGTTGGAAGCGAAATCAGAACTCACCAGACGCTGTGTCTGTATCCGCCCAGTAGGAAGGGACTTCCTAGTGTTAAAATTAACTAAGCTACAACACATAAATTAAAATAGAATACAAAAGATACAATTAAATATTTCACATAATTACAAAAATAATAAAATAAAGACTATTTGCTGCTAATTAATATTTACGCCACATATTATTTAGTTTACTATAATCTTGAGCATATTGATATGCTAGAAGGTTTTCCTTTAAAACCTTTTTGAAGTAATATTAGGTGCTGCTCTCATGTTACAATTAAGCTTATTCCACATGCGACAAATGGTCGAGGAAAATGACTTGTTCCAGGCTTTGCTTTTGATTTGTATTGTATTAATTAATTTGTTTGATCGCTTATTGTATGTGATATTAGTTAAGATACAATTTTTTTGATGATTTGGTCTATACGTTTGTAAATATAGACGAGACTATTAAACATAGACATGTACATGAGCGACTTGTAATTTATCTACAGAAAACATTGTGCAAATACTCCAATTAAACAACTTGTTTATTCGATCTTTTTGTATTAAGGTTAAATTGTTTAAAATCATACAAGCGTAATTGAAGTGACTCAGGACAAACGTATTTATCATCTGCTTATTTCGAGCAATTTTCCTAACTTTCTTCAGATATTCAACACCTATGGCAATTTTACGAATCTTTTCTTTAGCAAAGCCATCATAATTGAGTCCTTTATCAATCTCGTCCCCTAAATATTCGATTTGTTGCAATTGCTGAATAGGATCTGTATTACCAGAAACACTGAGGGTAATATCATTAGCAGAAATTCTATTTTTGCCTGGGTGAAATATAATGAACTGCGTTTTTTCTTTAACAGTCAGTTTATTTTGCATGAAGTAATTCACAGCTACATTTAGGCTCACTTCCAAATTTTGCGTGGCAACAATTGGAATTTCATGCCTATTTATAAGGCAGATATCGACTGCATATTGAATTATGCAGCAATTTTTCAAAAATTCAGGCAATTCATTGACATACAAGTTGAATAACAGTGGTCCCAGGGTTGTGCCTTGCGGGTCGCCTTTACTTGTCACTACATAATTGGAGAATGTACCATTTATTTGTACTAGTTGTTTTCTATTAAATAGAAAACTACCTAGCAAGTTTCTAAGCTCAGCACTAAATCCGTAGCATTGCAATTTACTCAATAAAATATTGTAATCTAAGCTGTCAAAGGCTTTACTTAGGTCAAGAAATGCAGCACTACTACAGATGTTCTTATTTAGATAATACCGTATGCTTTCAGTTAATGATAATAGAGCATCACAGGTGCTGTGATCTTTGCGGAAACCAAACGGATATTTTGACAGAATTTCGAATTCTTTAAGGTAGTTAATTATTTGACTACATAGTAATTTCTCAAATAATTTGGATATCGGATTAGTGATTGAAATTAGCCGATAATTTAGGCAGTTTGTTGGGTTAACGCTCTTGATAATAGGCGTAATGTCAGCAACTTCTAGACTGAGGATAAATAAACTGAGAAATTGCGAAGTTAAATGCAAAGAGCAAGCGTTCAAAGAATATTTTGATGTACTTCTTGATAATAAATATTGGGACAGAGAATATTTTGATGTACTTCTTGATAATAAATATTGGGACAGAGAATATTTTGACGTACTTCTTGATAATAAATATTTGGACAGAGAATATTTTGATGTACTTCTTGATAATAAATATTGGGATGCCACTGCTACCAGTTGAGACATTAGGATCAAGTTCACTTACAGCATTGTATAGTTCATTAACATGAATCAAACGAAAATCGAAGACATGTTCCACCTGCTTAATTTTATTTTCATACATGAAATAATTTCCTTTATATGTTCCTAGATCTCTGAAAATAATATTGATATGATTTGAGATTTTTTTGCATCACTGCATAACTCATTTCTAATTTTCATTTCAAAAGTATCCGAAGCATGTCGTTTTTCCTCATTCAGGAATTTATTTAGATAGTGCTTTTTTTACTAGTCTGAATAAAGTCATTGTAGCGCTGCTTTGCGTATTTCTCGTCTTGTTTTGTTGTTGCTTGATAATACTTACGTTTTATGACTGGTAGTTATCAAGGTTTTCTTGTGTGCGGTTTCTAGCAAGTTTATCACACGCCTCTTTCTTTCTAACTTGGAGTTCTTTTACGTTCTTCTCATTTGCTTTAGTGCACTCTACCTATTTTAATGTATTTGAATTTAAACGGTGCAAACTTATCAAGACCTTATCTTGCTTTAGAATATAATTACACATGTCACTATGGTCATTCATGGTATATATGCAATCCCACGGAGTTTGAGTTAGATACATAGGGAACTTTTCATGGTCAAAGTGCATAAAACTGCGTGATCTTATTTTTTCCGGGAAGTTCTACTAAACAAATTCTTTGATATATAATCATATAAATTATGATCCGAAAAGGAATTAAAAATGAGGTGTAAGACTGATGCTTTCAATATTTGTCAGAGCATAATCAATTAGAGATTTATTCTTATTTTTAACTGCTAATCGTCACACATATAGTCAATGTAATGCTGCTCCTTTGAAGATAGGTAATTTATGTTGTAATCTCTCATTATTAATATTTCATTGCCAGAGGATAAAGCATCGAATGCTTCATTTGTGAGGGTTTCCATAAAATCTTTGCAATAATGTTTTTTAGGGCAGTAACTGATGTTTAATAAAGCTAAGATTACCTCATTACTTGTTTCGAGTTTATCGCGTCTTATAGGATTGAAATATTTAGGGTTTGTAACATCAAACCTCCTCTTTTTGATCTAGGTTTATGGAAAGTACAGTAAATATTTTTATTCAAATTAAACAAATCTTTATGCGTGTTTGTGTTGAGCCACGTTTCTGTAAATCCGAAAATGGTATGCATACCCAGGGACTCAAATCTCATTAAATTCGACCTGATGAGCTTGCATGCTTCTTATATTTAGATAAGCTATCTTTATATTGCCTTTGTATGGCTCAAGAGCAGATTTTAGATTTGGCTATCGGAGGATTTAGTTCGATGTTTCTAGATAGAAGAAGTAAAGCAGTTAATAGCAGCAGCAGAAAAAATTTTATTGCTTCGAATATTAGCTTATTTTGTTGACATTTAATAAAATTATTCAAATTAGCAGCAAATTTACATGGCAATTTACGTATCACACTGCGTGACAGTCTCGGGTATATGGTTACATACTTCAAGTTACAACAGTTATAATAGAGGGATGTCGTAATTAATATTAAAAAAGCAAAATGTACCTTTTTGAAGAATCCATGCTAATTTATTAATAAGGAGAGCTTTTTTAAAAAAGAAATTTAGCTCTTCATCACTTGTCATGAAGTGATTTCTATTAACAGTGTTCTTGACGACGATACTTTGATGTGCCGCATTTCTGTAACTCTTTCCAGATTCAATTCTTTCAGATGATGAGTAAGTAGACCTTGGTTTATAGCGAGGTACAAATTTAGATGTAGATGCATAATGTCCAAAAAATGTTTTAGTTTGTTTTACTACAGATGATAGCCCAATGCGTGAAAGGTGGATACCATCTTTTGCGATCATTTTTTCTATAATTTGGTATTTTCTCCCCTAATGAAATGGTTGAAGATTTTTATGCGACGAATAGATTTATTGTTTTCAGCAATTTTTTTATAACTTCATTAAAATAATATATGTACTTGTTTCTTTCTATTTTTCCCTCTTTACATATTGGAGAAATTTCTAATAATATAATTTCCTTAGGAGTGAATTTTTGCAAGTTTATCAAGAAACTATAATAAATTTTCTCTGAATGCTTTCACTTTTGTTTCCTTGTCTTCTGTTGCATTTAGAGCATCAATAAGTCGTGTATTTACTACGATAGTGTTGACATGTGTATTTTCATAGGAGTTACAAATATTTTTATGATCTCTTGTAGACTTGCTGAGATAAGAGTTGAAACTACAAACTCTGTCTTTCAAAAGTTACTTAGCACGTACATATTCAAAATTGAGTTACCAATACATAACAGCGAAGTGCGTTGTGGAATTTCTTTTGCACAGCGTTTCAAGAATCCCGGCGTTAGATTGCTGGCTTTAGCAACATCAGTTGAAAATATGTCGTTAACATGTATACTGTTGTTATCTGTGATTGAATTTGAATTTATTGCGCGTTGTGACACGTCATCGTAATCTATATAAACACAGTAGGGCTTCTGCAGCTAATTCTTTATCCAGATGATGAAATAATTGATAAAGGGGTGTTTTTGCTTTACCAGAAATGCATTTAACTGCTTTGGATTCATCAGAAATTCTATCAAATAAAATATCTTTAACTTTGTTGGAGAGAGCACATGACATGCGACCAACACTGTCGGGTCCCATGTGTATATATTGATCAAATTTTAAAACATCCTAATGTCTAATACAATTCCCTAAAGTAAAATGTTGTGTATAATTTCCGTATATTTTAGGGTAATATGCCTTGATAAAAGGCTTTCGAAGTTATGTGCAGTATGTGCTACAGATCAGTCTTCCTGTGCATTTCTAAAGCCACTTATGACTGTACTTGAAGTTTCTGGCCATGGCCTTCTTTGGTTTCCGATTGCGATTCTATGGTTTGTTTCAAATTTTTCCAGATCTTATCCATTGCAAAACCCTTTGCGGCTCATTTCTTGTAAGCAGCGTATATTTATATTTATTATCAATGCATTGCAAAGACTCTAAATAATTGATTTTAAAATGAATGCCTCAAAGGTGATATTGCGCAAATCTCTGCACACTTGCAAGGTTGATTTTAAATAGCTTATGGTCAAGGGACATTTAATATACAAGGCCTGCTGTATGAAAAACATTTAACTTTTATATATGGGATTGTATTTCAACCAGAGGTATAGTCTTCCAATTTTTGTGAGATCCTCTTATTATTGTTTGTATGATAAAAAAGTATGTAATATAGACATTATATTTGATAATTTAGGAATGAATTCTAATGAAATTCATCATTTCAAACTTTTAAAATCCATATATTTAATACATTTTAAAAATCCCCAAATTTGGAACTTTATTTCATCAAAAATATTGGTGGCATCAAATTACTGCTGATGCAGAGAATCTTTGCGCAGGATTTTTTTTCAATACCATAGTCAAATGCAGAGAGGAAATCCCCCACCAGGCCTGAGAAGCCCAGAAATCTCAGGTTGAATTTCTTTTAACCCGTTTACATAACATTGGAAGTTCTATATACTTTGCCTCTTAACCTTTAAGTTAAAGCAATTTACATTCAGTTCTTCACCAGAGTCTTAAATTTTACTGTTGCACATAACTTTCAAAACATCTATTCACAATTATATTTATTGATTTGCAACAATTCATTTATAATATACATAAATTTACATTTTCTTAATGCTCTAATGCACCCATTAAATAGTAATGTGCTGTTATATTAATTTTGCTTGGACACACTTATTTTTCTAATATAAACCTGTTAAACCATCAATCTACAATTTGTGTTTTAATGTTAATCATAAATATTTTTAGTGTTAATATTGGATATTTTGGTTATAGTAGTTCTTAAAGTAACAATTAGAAGACAAAGACCAATTCCAGATGATTCTTTTATGCTAGCAGCTGATCAATTCTCATTTCCTTCAGGTCATACAACTCGTTCTTTTTCAATTGCAGTTTTGCTGTCCAAAATATTGTTGCTTTCTACGCCATTGAGTTTCATTTTATTAACATGGGCTACGGCGGTTGGCATCTCTAGGGTTATGCTAGCGCGGCATCATGTCTTTGACGTAGCAATAGGAGCTTTAATTGGCGTTTATCAAGTGGAACTTCTCCCTCTATTCTTCCCGTTTTTAGAACAATTTGAATTCTTTTTTATACATTTCATTCATTTGTTATTTGAATATTTATAAAGTTTGTTAGTATTTTTTGGAAATTTTGTGAAGATTTCAAACTTCATTAATGTTTACCTAATTAATTGAACTGGAAAAAATCATTTATTGAGTGTATTACATGTAGTCAAGGGCAGACCGTTTGTATTCAAATTATAATTCTGGATAATAGTAATACTGAAAATTGAAAAACTGTTTGATTCTATTTACATTGAAAATCCTTGCCTAGATTTATACAATACGTTCAATTTCCATAAATAGCAAATATTAGAGTAATATTAAGTTATCTAAGAAATAGATATAAGGGAAAACTTATCATATAAACTGCTAGTATACAGTATAATTCGTAACAATGTCCTCGGATTTTTGGCAATTATACATTAAAATTTCAACATTTATAATTTGATAAATTTAAAAATCATTTCTGGTGCGACCATAAAGTATAAGAACAAAGGTGATAATACTAGGCTTCTGTAATTACCGTTTTGAGATCAGTAATTCTTTTAATTTCAGCCTTAGGTATTGAGTTTTGGATAATAAAACAGTCCAAATAAAGTAGTCCATGACCTTGTTGTAACTATTAAAATTGATTATCGCTGAAAGCGGCAAAAAAAAATTAGGGATTATTTTTTTGCAATTTATGGGTCCCCACTTTGGATTTTCTTCTTTAAATAAAGTAATTACTTTCGGCTGCAAGTCTGTAAGTTGAGACATTATAACTAAGATGAAATAAAAAATAATTAAATACTATTGCTATATAGTATTGCTAACTAAAATGCAAACAACTAATACTATATAGATATCCATATCAAATATCCTTTTGTTTTTTGTTTGGCACCCTATAGTACTAATTACGTATTAAAATTTTGCGTAAATTATTCCTATGCATATAATTTTTAATTGTTTACCATTGTAATCAAGAAAGGTTAAAATTATCCTTATATTGGTTTCAAAAATATTCGAAATAGTCTATTATAGATTATTTACATGTGTATTTAATCAAATAAGCTGTAAATTAATGATTGCACAAATTGTACAAATATTTATTATTTGGTAAATATTTGGCAAACTTCCATTTTTAAGAATTATGAATTGTCCAATTATTTGCCAAATTTTCAAAAAGTATTTTAGGGTGACCTTAAAAATGAACAACACTTTATAGAAGTGTGTCAATAATAATAGGTTAGTGAGCGATAATAGGCTCTTTACATTTTTATGCCTGTTTAAGAAACGAAACTAATGGCAATGGTGTTCGATATGGAGAATTGTGTGTTCACAGGGCCGGATTTAGGGGGTGGCTAGCCATCTCCCCTTCTGGGGCGCACTCAGCAGTTTGAATCGGTTCGGGAGAATCGACGGTTCGGTTTCGGGTACAAAATCTTAGAAAAGTCGGTTACGGTTTCAGGTAAGCGCACATGTTGAAAGTGCCCTAAGACGGCATTAATTCAATAATTATTTTATTTATTGATGGCGTTTGAATGCTAAGCTTCCTGGGAAACAGATCATTTTAAGTACAGCTGCAATTATAATTAACAGTTGATGTTAATTCTGGCGCATTCAAAATAACAATAGCGTCCGGAATTTCGGATGAGAAGTAGTATAAAAGCGAGTCCACCCCGTGGTACATTTGACCTTTTGACCTTCGCGGGTATGACTATGATGTAATTGTGTACTTTGACAGTCTGTGTATCTTTGACGTCATTGGAACATATTCTCTTTTGTTATAATATTTGTTGGCAAACATATTTGTTTGCAATCTATTGTTCAAAATGTAACCAATTTTTTACTTGCTTATTTATTATGTATATATGGATAAATATACCTTTTGTATATATACATACAATATAAGTTCTGTTAAATATAAAACAATTTCTGGGTAATAACAAGAATTTATGAAATTTAATATTAGTGCTATTTTTCAGTGTACATAACAAGTTCATTAACAAAAAATATATGATTATTTCAATATACTAGTCCTTTCAATGTTCTAAAACTACAAACGTACACTTTAAAATTATTTATAGTTTGGCCATGTAATGTATTAATATTCACATATTTAGCCACCCCTCCTCATTATTCATGAATTAATTGTATGCGAACGCTTTTTTTGGTGACTGTCACAAAAAATTTTTGCTGAAACTTGCTTTTGCAATTTCTTTATTGCTACAGACACATGCTGATGATGTAATAATAATAATAA
>CABFPE010000018.1:155165-186917 GCA_900660155.1 Hofstenia miamia | reverse complement strand
TTTTTTTGACACTTTTCAATGCATGATATACTTGATGCATTGTTAGGGTTGGAATCTCTTCACTATCTATACTAGGAGTTCTAGGTTGCTTGTAATTCAAATCATTTGATATATCAGTAAACATTTTGTTGATTTCATTTGCATCAAATTCTTTATTCATCTTTGATAGTGTATTGCGTCCCATAAGTTGATTTACAGAAGCCCACCATTTTTTTGAATTTTTCCTTGAAATACTTTTTAATTTCTTTATTAATTCTTTCAAACATTTCATTTGCTCTATGAAATTGTTTTTTACGCATTAATTTCTTCTTTTTTCTCAATAAATATTTAATTTGATGAGTCATGAAAATTGGATCCTTGTTTGTCATTTTNGATTTACTCTTAGTTTTATAGAGGCAAAATATTTAGCAAGAGAGGCACAGTTTGTTTCGAGAGTTTGAACCGCNATTTCATTTGCTCTATGAAATTGTTTTTTACGCATTAATTTCTTCTTTTTTCTCAATAAATATTTAATTTGAGGAGTCATGAAAATTGGATCCTTGTTTGTCATTTTAACATTAATGATTGGACATTCTCTGTCAATGCAACTCTTGATTGTCTTACAAAATAATGCAGTCCCTTCATCAATATCGTATCGTATGATTTCTTCAAATTCTTCAAAATTTATATTATTCATTAAACAGTTTAGTTTTTCAATATTTTTTCCATTAATAATTTGAAATGGAATTGTCACTTTTTCTATACCTGTTATAAGTGAAGGTTCTGCTATTAATCCAAGACGATATGTAGAAACCCCAGCTTGAAATGTATAACAATTTTTATATAAAAACTTCTTTAACACCTATATTTTTAACTCCTTTTCAGATCATAATTTATGCCTATACTATACTAGTCACAGCCTGAATAATAGCAAACGCAAAAAAATATATGCTCGCAGCTACTCTAACTTTAACGAAGAAGATTTCGTTACATCTCTAAGAAATATCCCTTGGGATTATGTTTATACTCTAGAAAACTCAAATGATATGGTAAAATTCATGTTGAACCAAATCAACTTCCGCCTGAATAAGCATGCACCCTATCGACATCGGTTTATTAAACCTAATTGTTACAATATATCAAAGAATAAGGATGTGGAGATGCTAGAACTGGAGAAGAAAAAAGCATGGGAAGAATATCAAAGGGACTCTAATGAAGATCTTCATCAAAAGTATGTTAGTATCAAAGCTGAACTATTAAATTTAAAAAAGCGCCAGAGAGTTGAAAATGAGAAAAAGTTTTCAAAAATCTTTCACATTCAAAGTCTAGATGGAATTTTATTAATTATTTTTTAAATCGCAAGAAAATTGTCAATCGCAACATCCAAGAAATTAAGATAAACAATAATACATGCAGTGATCAAAAAATAATTGCAAGGTATATGAATTTAAGCTTTAGAGATATGGGTACTTCTAAAGGTGAACAGGCGAACCATGTAACCAATATTAGACAATTGCACCAAAAATTATTCAGGTTTAGATACATCACGGAAGCTGAATTAATTTAGGAAATGGACAAACTAGACCCCAATATCTCTAGTTGTGGTCGTAAGATACCAGTGTTTATACTAAAAAAGTACATTAAATATTTCTCAGAATATCTCCTATTTGCATTTAACTACTCTATNGATTATGTTTATACTCTAGAAAACTCAAATGATATGGTAAAATTCATGTTGAACCAAATCAACTTCCGCCTGAATAAGCATGCACCCTATCGACATCGGTTTATTAAACCTAATTGTTACAATATATCAAAGAATAAGGATGTGGAGATGCTAGAACTGGAGAAGAAAAAAGCATGGGAAGAATATCAAAGGGACTCTAATGAAGATCTTCATCAAAAGTATGTTAGTATCAAAGCTGAACTATTAAATTTAAAAAAGCGCCAGAGAGTTGAAAATGAGAAAAAAGTTTTCAAAAATCTTTCACATTCAAAGTCTAGATGGAATTTTATTAATTATTTTTTAAATCGCAAGAAAATTGTCAATCGCAACATCCAAGAAATTAAGATAAACAATAATACATGCAGTGATCAAAAAATAATTGCAAGGTATATGAATTTAAGCTTTAGAGATATGGGTACTTCTAAAGGTGAACAGGCGAACCATGTAACCAATATTAGACAATTGCACCAAAAATTATTCAGGTTTAGATACATCACGGAAGCTGAATTAATTTAGGAAATGGACAAACTAGACCCCAATATCTCTAGTTGTGGTCGTAAGATACCAGTGTTTATACTAAAAAAGTACATTAAATATTTCTCAGAATATCTCCTATTTGCATTTAACTACTCTATCACACAAACTCATTCCCACATGTTTTAAAGCAATCTGATGTGACGCCATTATTTAAGAAGGGAGATCCCACTGATTACCTGAATTATAGGCCAATTTCAGTCACAAACCCAATATCAAAAGTATTTGGATATTATGGATTTAACACTGATAAATAAATAGTTTTTTTAAACAAAAGACAACAGCGTGTGAAATTAGATAACATATTCTCAGAGTATATTTTTACAAACAAAGGAGTTGCTCAGGGTACTGTTCTCGGCCCTATTCTGTTTAACTTGTACATTAATGATTTAGTTAACCAAGTTTCCAATTGTGAACTGATCCAGTATNAAAAAGTTTTCAAAAATCTTTCACATTCAAAGTCTAGATGGAATTTTATTAATTATTTTTTAAATCGCAAGAAAATTGTCAATCGCAACATCCAAGAAATTAAGATAAACAATAATACATGCAGTGATCAAAAAATAATTGCAAGGTATATGAATTTAAGCTTTAGAGATNTAAGTAAGCATTTGATAGTTTAGATTTTCAAATACTAAACAAAAACTTGGATATTATGGATTTAATATTGATGCAAGAGCGTTTATAAGTAGTTTTTTAGACAAAAGACAACAGCGTGTGAAATTAGATAACATAAACTCAGAGTATATTTTTACAAACAAAAGAGTTGCTCAGGGTACTGTTCTCGGCCCTATTCTGTTTAACTTGTACATTAATAATTTAGCTAACCAAGTTTCAAATTGTGAACTGATCCACTATGCAGACGATATTTGTGTAATTACCAATCATGCTAATCCACTAATCGCAAGCCAAAAACTAGAGGTAGCTATCCAACAAATCACGATCTTTTTGAAACAGACTAAACTGACAATGAATACAGAGAAGACGCAATTTATCATTTTCACGCCAAAAAAATTAAACATCATAAGCAAGAACATCACTTTGAAGGTTTATCCAAATAATCCACCAGTAAAAAATGAATATTTTGTGACTTATTTAGGAGTCCAAATTGATAGAAATTTCACCTTTGAAACGTTTGTGAACAACAAAATCAGCAAAATGGCAAGTGGAATGTATTATCTAANACATCACTTTGAAGGTTTCTCCAAATAATCCACCAGTAAAAAATGCATATTCTGTGACGTATTTAGGAGTCCAAATTGATAGAAATTTTACCTTTGAAACGTTTGTGAACAACAAAATCAGCAGAATGGCAAGTGGAGTGCATTATCTAAAACACATAAGAAATATGACTTAAAGTAAGGTCATTGTAGAGGCGCTGGTGCATAGTCAATTTAAGTATGCATGCATACTTCTGAATAATATATCTAATGATAAACGAAGGCGCATCAATAGAATATTTAATTGGTCACTGTGTACAATGTTTAACATCGACATACGTCAAACAGGAAAAACTCTGCAAACATTAAACATGTTATCACCAATTTATTATANGATCCAGTATGCAGACGATATTTGTGTAATCACCCATCATGCTAATCCAATAATCGCAAGTCAAAAACTAGAAGAAGCTATCCAACAAATCACGATCTTTTTGAAACAGAATAAATTGACAATGAAAACAGAGAAGACGCAATTTATCATTTTCACGCCAAAAAGATTAAATATCATAAACAAGGACATCACTTTGAAGGTTTCTCCAAATAATCCACCAGTAAAAAATGCATATTCTGTGACGTATTTAGGAGTCCAAATTGATAGAAATTTTACCTTTGAAACGTTTGTGAACAACAAAATCAGCAGAATGGCAAGTGGAGTGCATTATCTAAAACACATAAGAAATATTACTCAAAGTAAGGTCATTGTAGAGGCGCTGGTGCATAGTCAATTTAAGTATGCATGCATACTTCTGAATAATATATCTAATGATAAACGAAGGCGCATCAATAGAATATTTAATTGGTCACTGTGTACAATGTTTAACATCGACATACGTCAAACAGGAAAAACTCTGCAAACATTAAACATGTTATCACCAATTTATTATATTATATATGCAAGTTTAATAAAAATGTTTCAAATTGTTAAACAAAAAAATCCTTTGTTCAACAATGTTAGCGTAAATAACAGAACAAATAAATTGGCATGCAGAGTAAAAGTAGTGAATATGTTTTGGAGAGACGCCTTAACACCTACAGTTTGTAAATATTGGAACAAGTTACCACTACAGATAAGAAAAGAACATAATATAAGAACATTTAAGAAACTATTGAAGAAAAATTTGTTAACAAACCAATGTAAATACAGGCATTCAAAAATTCTATGGCAAAAATTTTTAGTTTAACTCTTTTTTATTTATTCTTTTTAATTTGTAAATTTTGTGTTTTTTTTAGATTTATTTTAAGTATCTTTAGTTTGTAGATTTTTACATCATTTTTATATATATTTTTATAAGTGTTGTATTGCTATAAACATGAAATAAAGATATGAAATATAAAATATAAAAAATATAAATTAGGATGAGAGGTTATAACGTTATCTAGGTTTCTTAATTTTCTTGTATTTTTATGATTGAGTTTTGTCATACATATAGAACTTGACAGCTCATCAACATTGAGATCATTAAATTCACAACCAATAATAAAAAAATAATGCTTGGTTACTTAAAATGAAATTTTCTATGCAATCAGAGATACAATCTGGCACTTCATTTTTCTTAGCAACAGTTAAATTTGGTGGATTATACAATCCGGCAATATACATTAACTTCTTATTAAACAGTATTTGGATCCACAATAATTCTATGTTAATTGCTTCAGTAAATATTACGAAATTACTTTCAATATTGCTTTTAACATAAATACATGCATCACCACCTCTGTGCCTTTTATTCGAAATTTCCCGATCTTTTCTAAAACAAAAATATCCAGCCAGTTGAGGATAACTTTCAGATATTTCACAGTCAAACCAAGTTTCACTAACTATACAGACATTTATTTCATATGTGAGAATATCAATTAATAAGGAACTTAAATCTTTGATGTTTCTTAGAGATCTACAATTAATTACTAAAATCCTTGGAGCTTCTAGTTTTAAGGAAGGTGAATAATTATAAATATTGTTATTTTGATATGCCTCACTTGGTATGAATGGAGTTGCATAATTGTTCAAATTAGACTTAATTAGGTAAGAATCGTGAAAATTTACGTTTTCTAATTGTGTTAGTCAATCATCAGTTTCTGTTCTCTGCATTATTACATTAATATTAGAGAAATATATAGGACAATCTTTCGAAAAAGTAGAATGATTACATTTCTCAGGGTATGAAGTGCTGCAATTTACACATTTATATTTACAAGGATTGTTCTTATTTGGACAATTTGTATATATGTGATTTTCTGCACAGAACATACACACATGTGATTTTCTTAAACACTTATTTCTTGAGTGTCCATACATTCCACAGTTATAACACATACGTGCATAAAAATGTTCACTGACCTTTGCACATCTAAAGACCAATATGTATGCTGTTGTTAAGTAAGAATTTCCGTACTTTTGGGGATACTTTGACGAAATAATTGAGGTTTTGCTATATCCGTTAATTTTAGTAAATAATATTTCAAACATTGAATTATTTAAACCACACAAATCTTGCAACTTTGGTTTTTCAACTAATATTTTTTCTTTGATTTCAGGTGCACTTGAGTTTTCTAAAAAATAACTCGGTACATTTAGAATTTTTAGCTTAGGTGCAATTTTTTTGTATTCTACAAAATTATAAGACATATTTTTCCCGATATTATTTTTAATAACCTCAACCTCAGCTTTAGATTCACAAGCAAAAACAAGTTCATTATTCTTATTTGGGAATATCTTTCTAATTTTAGGAAAATCCTTAGCATCTTGAATTTCTTTAAGAATATCTTGAGTAACATTTGAAATATCCGTACTTGTTATTGATTCTTTATTCGCTAAATTATTGCTTGTACATTTAATATAATAGCTGCTTGTTTGGTTTAATTTATTTCTTTTTATAATATTGGAGTAACATTCTTCATTATTACTGACAGTATTTCCCAATATCAATAAACTTTTAAGTTCAGACAAAATAGAGTCGTGGCTCAATAAAAGTGCATCATCTACAGTCTTGCCTCTTGAACAATTTACTAAGTTCCTTAATTCATTAAAATTGTTAACAATTTCATTATTCATAATCATATCGTGTAGAATTTTAAATTCTGTTTAAAATATACACAATAAAAAAATTCGACTTATTTTCCCACCATTAATTAATCCTAATATGTATACGAGAACTTCTTTTTATGTCTGTTGTGCTCCATATCGGTAGCAGTGAGGCAGAGCTTTCATTCTCATGTCTTCGACGAATTTACAATTGGCTGCGCATAAACATGGGTACAGACCGACTATCCGACCTATGTGTTTTTGCAATAAACTGTCACGAAATCGATATTTCTCCAGCTGAGGTGCTTAAGAGTTTCCTAGCACTCCATCCGCAAAGAATGCAGGCTCAGTCCCTTTTTACGTAACTTTTCCATTTATTTCTAGTGTAGTGATTAAACGAATATATTTTTTTATGGAGGTTATTATTTTCTAAAAATGGGTAGTCTCTCCTTTTATCAACACATTTTAGCATTGTACACTATCCAGAAATTGCATAGAATATGTTTCTTTATTTCTTATTGAGACATGCATTGCAGTGATGGGCATTCAATAAATAAACTGTACACGATCTAACACACAATTTGATCAACCGAACACGACCCGAACCGTTGATTGATTCTCCTACTCGACCCGACTATCAATTTACTTACCCGACATAACCGGAAGAAAGGAAATACTCAATGTACAAATGTACGAAAATTACAAATAAATTCAAAATGAAAAATTTACTGCATTTTATCTATTTTATCATACAACTACCGACAATACCTACTTCATGAGCGTACTCGACCCGAATCCAAATTATTGTATCAGACCCCGACACAACCCGATAACCGGAAAAAGTCGGGTACCCGATGCCCATCTGAGCCCTGCTAAAGTATCAAAAGTGTTAGGTATTTTCGGACATCGTGTAAGAGGTGTTTGCGATTTTTTGCCGCTGGCCACCCCCTAAATATTGACCTAGATCTATTTCAGGTTCACCGGTAATAACTTCTTTCATTTAGCATTCCTAAACAGTGAAAGTAACTAGAGAAACCCTTTTGTAAATACTTTGATAAAAATGAGCTCTAAATATATTCTGAACAAGTTCTTTCGAATTTCCAACTTTTGACAAAATTGTGTATCTAACTGCAAGCTTAATTTTAAAAACACTTCTCTTTCATCAATACAATTTTGGAATATCTAGGTATAGATTTGCATTCTAAATGTAGAATGTTCACGTATTAAAATTTTAACAAAAAATTACCATTGGTATTAAAACTTTATAGAATGTTTAATTTTTCTGTTAATGTCAAGTGTTATGGAAATGACACATAAATAGTAATTGATTGAAATAGGTTGTTGTGTGCTACAAGCACTTCAGTTCTACAAAAATTATATCTCTGCTTCAATTTCTTCAATATTTCAGCAGTTGAAGTGGTATTCAGAGCAGGTTGAAGTGGTTTTTAAGCATTCCTATATATGAAACAAAAAAGATACTTAGCTTGCTTAAATATTTAAAGCAAATATTGGTCTTTTATAAATTTAGGATGATTAACTAGAACAAAAATATTAAGGTCTGCTTTTTGAAGTATCGGATAAATATTCATATGGCTGGTTAGAACAAGTTATCCTTTTTAAAACAAGGCTAAAAAATAAAATATAAGATAAAATAAAATTAGAGAATCTTTATTCAAATAAATGCTAACAATTAAATAACTGATAATTTATCTGAATAGCGTCATTAAATTCACAAAAACACATATATACAATTCACATAAATTACAAAAGAAATCTTGCAGGCTATGGATAAATTACTATAGCACTATTTTAATAACGCGTTATAGTATACCGGTAGTCATTGTTGTAAAATTTGTATCATAGCCATGATTTTCCAGAAATATATTTTTGCTTAAGGAAAATTTTTAAATGCTTTTTAAAAGATTTCAAATTTTCAATATTTTTAATTTCTTTAGGTAGCGAATTCCATGTTCGAGTGGCGACATTAATGAAGGATTTTTTAAAATGTTTTTCTTATTCTTAAAACATGTAAAATGCTTTGATATTGAATTGTGTTTATGAGTAAATACCGGTATTTTAATCGTATTATAAGGTGGTAGGTTTCTGATTAGTTGGAGAATGTCAGAAGGATATTCAATATAACCAGTTGTTTTGGAAAAAGAATTGACCTAGAAATTTACTGCTTGGTTTGCGTTGAGTTTTTCGTTGTGATATTTAATGCCCATCTTAATTGAATATAAGAAATATAATGTTAATCAGAAAGTTCATGAATAGAATCTTAGTTGATGGAAAGATAATCATGAGAAAAGCTTCATTGCCTAGCGCATCCTAAATATGCACATCAACAGCAAGTGATTGCTTGATGCTTAAAATGCTTGCACAACTTAAAATTGTACCCTCCAGGTCACGAATCATCAAAATATATGAGAATTATTGTAAATAATTTGTAAACTTAACACATGTATACGTACATATGATGATGTTGATGATGCTGTAAAATATTTAAAAATATTACTACAAAATTTTAACCTGACTTTTTTCCACAAAGTACACTTTAAGTTTCTTTGATTGCACTATAAATTTGTCGTTTTGATAAAATTTTGACAATTCTTGACTGACGCCATACTAATACTCTACACCTACAGTAATACTTATCTGTCTTGAATCGTCTAATGACTAAAAGTACGATTTAGTTAACTTTATACATTTTGTCCAATGACTCCGAAAGTTACCAGTGCTACCAATTGGTATGAGGCGAATGTTTTAGATACTAAAGAACAATTTGTTAAACTTATCCTCTCTTTTCTCTAGTTGTTTTAATATGAAAATTTGAAATTAGAATAGCGCTATGTTTGCATGCATTTAATATAGAGAATTTTTTAACATTTTCTAAGTGTGGAAAAATTACATTTAGTGCTCTTGTTTTGCTACTATTATTTTTATTGCATACCAATTGTTTATGAAAAAAATTATTACAAATACAAAATGTTTATAAATTAAAATGATTACATGAATTATGATTCGTCAATCATTAATAGTTTAGTTGGGACTGTTCTCAATTATTACCTGAATAGCTTAAGTCTGACATAATTCTGTTGATAACTGCAATGTATTGGTTTTAGAAACTAAGAGTTGTAAAAGGTTTGACAGATTTACGCATTTGTTTCAATTGGCAAAATGGGCCAAAGCGTGTTTAGAGCATAAACATCTTCTCATTATTGAAATAACTCCACAGATAACTGAATTTAATCACTCAATAATTTGTCAAATGATCTTTTTCATGAAGCATATATACTTGAAATCACAATAAAAACATAAAAAAACTACACAATCGATCTCTGGAACAAACGAGATTACGAATCTCAATCAGAAACTAATTATAGAAAATTTTGAAAAAATTAGGAGGAAAAAAACAAATAATTCTAGGAGATTGTTATACTTTTCATTCATTCCAATATCACATTCAGCGCACGCATACGCAAACACACAAATACTTACATTTATAATATTACATATATATATATATATATATATATATATATATGCTACGGTAGGTTTCTGTAATCAAAATTTTGTGAAATACCTAAATATTCTAGTGAATTTGTGAAATTGCTACTTCACTTAAAAAAACAATTAAATTTGATGAGTTGGGGTTGGGGTTAAGGTTAAGTATTTTTCCAATAAATACATGAAGTAGAAGTATCTATGTATTTTAATGTTTTTATGAAGGTAGGTAAGTGAAATACCTATTTCACAAATTCACTGAACTTTAACGATTTAATGGAATTCCTAATTTCACAATATATATATATATATATATATATATATATATATATATATGATTATTTTATGCAATAAATTGCTTTGACTCATGATACTACTTAGTAATAGCACCTGTATTGTTCCGTTTTATTAAATACTATTAATCCAAATGCTACTAGGAACTTTTCAAAATCTGTGATCATTTTCCCAAATGCTTATTAAACGCTTATAACTCACAAACTAATGATAATATTGAGAATCTGAAAACACCACAAGATACAAAATAGTTTACTCTTGCTTTTTCACCCATGGTTCGTGATCTGCCGCTGTCCATTTGCGGCCTAACAACTCCTGACAAAATATTTCAGAGTGGCTGTTGTTACCATGACCATTAGAATGCCTCATTATCTAAACACTAGGCATGAAAAGAATTTGAAAATGTTTACAAAAATCGGATTTCTCATTGAAAAAATAATTTTTGCATGTACTTCAAACATAAGAATAAGTTTTAGCAAAATCTTCCTCATAGCATGAGCTAGTCGAATTCCATAGATGTGTACTGTAAGAGGAGTTCAATATTTCTTAAAAGCCTGGGATACAATTGTTCAAAAATGTGGGACTTAAATGTAGTAGAAATAGAGCTAAGTGCAAAGAATTTATTGTCATCTACATACAACCCCGACAAAAAGAACCGCTACTCTTGAAAAGATCCTTAATTTCCAAAATGTCTTTGCAAATGCTGTGTATTTATGATATTTTCTTAAATATTTGCAATTTTTTATGAATAGGTCATTCTGCATTGAAAAATATATAATTTTTTTCATAAAACATCTTAAGTATAATCCATATTATACATCGACAGTTTAAAAAATAATGTGACTACAGCGCCAGTATATATATATATATATATATATATATATATTAAAACTTTATCAAAAAATACTGAAGATTGACAAAAAGAAAATTACATATATTAGAAATTACTATATATTTGTGAAACATCATGTAAATATATCGAACATCGTATCCAAAAAGAAAACAAAAGCCTAATTCATAATATAAAAAACCGAAAGATTTTATCAAAAACAAAGATGATACTCTAATATGTCTTATGTCGTCTGTAGTCTACAAGACATTTGGGAGTGCACATTAATGAACATCTGAAAGGACACATGCAAACAAAGATAGATCAGCATAAACATAAAGCAACAGACTGAAATTGGAAAATAATTGTTCAAAATTAAATTAGAGCGAAATCTATATTTATTAAGGAAAACCTCAATTGAAATCAAGGGTTAATAATAAATCAAGTTAATACAAAGATTGCGTACTGTAAATATTTAATTTTGGAAAATTTTAACCTATTGAAGCAAACTTAAGTTGCGAAACGCGTTGCTCAATTTATGTTTTGTTTTTTACTAGTTTATGTATATATATATATATATATATATTTATAAATATAATGTACAAGTATATCAGAAGTCAATCATTGTGCAGCAGATGTATTTCAATTATATGTAATGATATACTTTAAGTTGGCTCACATTGCAAAAGCTTTACACCCATTTTAATACACATTCCTAGTACTTCTGCTTTGAATCACTATCCAAATAAAATTTATTTTAGGGATCAAGCAAAGATAAGTTCACCTTCAATGTGAATAACAGAAATTTCCTTGATTAACTCAAATTGTGATTTATCCACATTAAACAATTCCCGTGGTTTCAATTTAACTTTAATGGTCAGGAGAACTTATTTCCCCACAAGTTTCTTATCACTCTTGTAACATTATGGGAATGCGTATTAAATAAGGAAGAATCGATAACATTGTGTTGAGCTTATCAATAGTGTGTTTTGACCCGACGAAGGTCATAGTAATATTAGATTGTGGGGAGTGCCATTATTCCGGATAGACGAGTGTGTATTGCAAGCAGTAGAGAATTGTAAAAAATGGAAGCCATTAAAAAGAAGTTAGTGTCCCTCCGCAATGAGTGCGATCAAGCTCTCGATGCTGAAGATTTGGCCAAGGAGAAGCAAAAAGTAGCCGAAGAAAAAGTCAAATCTGTAAGTATTGTCTCTAAGCAAATATTTTCTATTATATATTCTCTTCAATTATGATATTAAAAATTACAGTACAATTGTCATCCATTTCCCGAGCACGTAGTACACCTATAAATTAAGAATTACTGTTTATCATAGTATTTTTCACAATGCTCTTTATCGGAAAATCTTATATTCCTACCCTAAGTTACATGATTGCATGAATCCTTTGTTTACATCAAACAACATCATAGTATATAAGAATAACATTGATTTAATAATTAACTTCAGTTGGAAGACTGTCAGAGGTATTTATTAATATTTGATAATTAATGCAGAATGTTTCCATAAGCTTTGAATTTAGCTTGAAGAGGAACTTACCGAGGCCCATAAACAAACTCGCCAAATTGAAGACGAACTCGACAAAACCACACAGGAATTAGAGAAAACCAAACATGCCCTTGATGAAGCTAACAAGGAAAAAACAAATGTAAGTGGAAAATATGCTTGCTATAGATCTAATTCAAACTTTATAGGCCGAGAATGAAGCTGCTGCATTATCGCGACGTCTGCAGCTGTCTGAGGAAGAATTCGACAGAACAAATGAGACTTTGAGTCAGAGAACTGCTAAATTGGAAGCTCTCGAGAAAGCACAGGATGAATTGGAAAGGTAGGATTTCCAATCGCTTTTTACATTTATACTAACTTTTCATTTCTGAATGTTATATGCTTAAATCAACAATCTAATTGGGATTCAAAATTATCTAATAGTACGCTTTATTCTTCAACACTGTATTATATTTACATGCAGTTCTTTGCATCTTGATTTTTTCCTATCACTTTAAATATAATTCTTTGATTTTCCTACTACGTATTTAACAAACGTTATTCACTAACAATTGTTTTCAAGTTGATAGAGAAGAATTCCATTGTGTATAGACAAATTACATTTTTTCATCACAATTGACAAACATTATATGCTTTCCAATATGAATATAAATATGCTTTTGGTTCTTTGATAATGCATAACGCTTATAATTAATTAAAATTTATAATTAATGTTTAAGGGCATTGATATGAATTAGAAACACTTTATATTGCTCAATTGAAAAAAAACAGTTTGATTTCTATATTTTAATTAATTTTTATAAGTATTCAAATGTGACAAATCCTATCATTAATATAATATTACATTACTTAAATAGTAAATCATTAAGCTTGCTTAAAAAATTATTATAATAATAGTCGCCTATATAAAAATCAAAATCTCTATTCACGTTTATATAGAATTTCATTCTAAATAGTGACTTCCTACTCCAGAAAGACCATTAATATCTTAAAGTGTCATTTCTTTCACATAGATATAACTTCAAAACCATACATAGGTTGTACATTAAAGCAGCTATCTGGCTCAAATCTCCCTTACCAAAATTTATTATTAGTCTAAGACTTCAGGCCTTCCATTTCCACAATTAATTACAGTTCTTTCATTTATAGAGATCCCAGACAAATTTTAAAAGTCATGTTTAACTTTTCGGACTAAAAATTTGTGAATTCGCATAGGCAACTCAACGTTTAAATTGATTCGATTAGCAGGAGATTACCTGTCTCTAGCACATATTTTTACAAAATAAATGGATAGTTCTCATTGGAATATATATTAGAGCCGTGCGAGCCCTCGAAATTTGTGTCGAGTTAAAATACCCGAACTCTACTCGAGGTCCAAAATCTCAACTCTAAATTTCGAGTAGTCGATAACCAATTGAATATTAGCTTGAATTGTATCTATTTTTCTCCAATTTTTGCCTGTAGTGTCGAATAATCCATCGGCCTTTCACTATTTATCTCAAATTGCAAACCACCAGGATTTGTTTACATCATTTTGTTTAACATGTTGCATTTCAATCTCACACTTACATAGGGTAGCATAGTTATATAAAGCTTATCTTAACGAAAAAAATATGTCTAAATTTATTGTAACTCGACTTCAACTCGCTGAATTTGGGTTCCAACTCGTGTCGAGCCTAAGAACCTCAACTAGCAGAGGCCTAATATCAATGTATTTGCCGATATAAACAAAACTTTGAATTACCTGCAGTTTCATATACATTATATTTGTTGTGTATACACAGTTACTAATAAATGATTCAGAGCTTTATATCCAAATGGATTTCCACGCTGTGAAGGAAATTTGATTCCACCGTTTATCCATAAAAGCGGTGCTCCCGGCAGAGGTCGATAAGAATAATTGGCCCATTTCCAATTCTATTGATAATATATTTAGCGAATATCCTTAACATTTGATAAGCACACGTATCATTAGATACTGCAATGAGAACATAAAACATAATTCGTTTTCAATAATATTTACATGTAATAATATCCTATTTGAAGTGTGCATTGAATTTCTTATAAAATTCAAGGAAACACTTGAATCTGTAAATATGCATTGTGAAGATTTACTTTTAAATAATCATAACAAATTTCCCAAAAATTAGGAAGTATACGTATGCAGTAGTTCAGGGGTTCTCACAATTTTTATGCCTCTGGCAATTTGATTCGAAACGAAAATGAAGGTCATTTTTAATAACATTAAGTCAATCATATATTTTAACTGTTTCTTTGTCATGCAAAAATGTATTCTGTAATCCACAAATTTTATAAGTAAACGATCGTTTTCTTTCATATATACATCTATTGAGTAAAGCTTATAAAGATCACTGTGGGTCAAATGTCAACCTCTAATGGATCGGATATATGCATAGTCTAAAAATAGAAACACGGTCAACAGCTAATATACATGATCAGCCTATCACAGTGGAATAACAAAAAACTTGTTCCTACCCTAAAATGCATTTTTCTGGACAGCAAAATTTCGTTTATGTTAGACTATCTCAATACGATATTAGGTTGAAGCACATCATATTGCATATACTCTGACTTCTTTCACGTTTAATTTGATACTTTCGAATTATTTAGTTATTTTTGTTCTCACATTTGTTTTCTAATATTTTGTTGAGTAAAAGTTATTGTCAAGTCGTGGGCAGAGTTGGCCATAGTCTCAAAATTTAAACCCAAGTCCGTACGGCCCATTTAATTTCGAAAAAATTGCTTTAATTTCTCAGCTTACTTGACCAAAGTTGATTATGTTAGAAACTTATAATAAAATTGAAACTATTGCAAAATTTCAAAATGTATATTTAATTTTTCAACACATTGCTTTACAGTTCCTATACAATTCACCGCATTTGGGTTAATTTGCGTAATAATCTGTTTTTTAATTTCGATCAATTTTTCGAATAACTCTGCCCAAGCCTGGAAATAAGAGCCATTGATATACAAGCTTAGATTTAATGTTGACTGAATTAGTTTTTATTAAATACTGGTAGAACTTTCCATCTTATCTGTCGAATTTGACTGCTTAATTTGAATATAAAATTGATGAAAAATTTAATGTCCAGAATAGATTTTTTCTAAGTTGAGCTACAAATTTTAATGTGCGTATACTTCGGGATACATTGGTTAGATACAACAGACATGATAACCAGGGCCGTGGCAAAGGGGGGCGCAGGGGGGCTGGCTTTCCCTATTGGGCCACTTGTCACATTCTCCCGGCATCCTTGATGCAAAACTCCATAGTATTAATTCTAATACTCTGTAACAAAGTTAGAATGAATTTATTTTAATTAAAATATATAAATACTAATGCCATTCTATTTAAAAATCCAATGAAAAAGTGCGAAACTATTTCATATGAGTAAACCCATGATTACTATATTGAACTTTGCGGAGCCATGCCCCCCTAACTTGCAAATGCGAATCACGGGCCTGATGATAACGCAAATATGCATCTGACATACAGTATGGAGTAAATAACTTTTGCATATTGGAAAGGTAATTGTATTGCATTACAGTTCTTGTATTCAAGCATGAATAAAAATTTGAACTTAAATACGCAGAATTTACAGTGTAAAGAACCCTAATATTTACTTAAACTCAAATCTGAAATAATTGAATAACCTGTCACAAACATACCTATTTCAGTAATTGAATCTAACATGATTAATTTAGAGAACGAAAAGTGTTGGAAATGAAATCAATCAACGATGATGACAAAATCGAGGTTCTTGAGATGCAAATGAAAGAGGCTCAGTTGATCGCCGAAGAAATGGACAAAAAATACGATGAAGTGTCTAGGAAGTTGGTTGTTGTTGACGCTGATCTTGAACGCGCTGAAGAGCGTGCAGAAAGTGCTGAAACGTAAGTATATATTTCTTTTCTTAATTAAATATTTTATCAACTTCCTTCTTTACAAGCTTGTGGGATGTCCATTTCTTGTAAAAATTGTAACAATTTCATCTATTGCTGTTGCTATAAATACATATATATACATATAAATAAAATATATATATATATATATATATTGCTGTTTGAATTTGAATTTGTTCTTGAGGCCGATTCAAATTGCTCTCAAACCATGCAAGGTATATCGAGCTTCAATTTCTAAGTAGACTTAAAATATAATTCGTACAACTCAATTTGAACTCTGTATGCATTCTCTGTTAAATCATGGTATTAACATATTGATTTTTGAACAACAATGTATTTTGCTTAAAGTTGGAATTTTTGTAAATCAATTTGCATTTAGCAAAGCTGTAGAATATGAGGAAGAGTTGAACATGTTAGCAAACAACCTCAAGTCAGTCGAGCACAGTCTTGACAAAGCCAACGAGAAGGAAGTTGAATATGAGGCAACAGTAAAAGACTTAGAAGAGCGTCTCGAAGAAGCCTTAAGAAGAGCCGAATATGCCGAAAGAACTATCACCAAGCTCGAACAACAGGTATTTTAATAGTCTCCTTTAAAACAATTTGCATAGATTGCTTAAAACGTTTACAAAATTAATTACCGGCATACAATAAATTCTTGCATTTCTAAAAATTAAATTTACATTATAGCAGTATATAAAATTCTTATTAAACGAAAACACTTAGTGATAAGATGCTAACACCTTGGAATGAAAATATGTCCAAACGTATTTACGTCAAGTGAAAATTCAATCTTTTTATTGCTAATGTAATCTATTCGGATATACAATGAGATTAAAGAATTTATTTTTACTTCGTACAGAAGCGCTGAAAAGATTTCCCATCATAAGCAAAAATAAAAAATTGCAACATTCTTTAATATTAGATAAGACTTCAAAATGATGAAAAGGTTGGTTTGATTGTCAAAACTGATTACTAAAATTCAAATTCTGTAAAAGGCATTAACAACTGACAGATACAATTAGGCTGGACCTGCAAAATTGACCTGAGGGGGTTTTACAATTTTATTTGGTTTTGGTCGACTTTTCATAGCTATTTGGGTTTAAGCTATGAGACAAATTTCTATTTACTATCAAGCATATTTTGCTGCATTAAAATTTGTTTAAGCTGGGGGCTGGAAATTGAAGTAGGGTTGTTTCAACCATCGATCTATTTCAGGATTTGAAAAAAATCTGTACATAAAACTATATAAATTAATGCATTTTTGAATTTAAACATTGTTGAAATGCTTTGTTCGTTGCCCATATCAAATTGAAGGCATCAATAATAGGTAATTCTATTAACACTTGACAACATTTAGCTTGACAACGTTGAAGAAGAATTGTTCACAGAGCGTGGCAAATTGCGTGAAATCTTGGCTGAGTTGGATCAAATTTTGGCTGAAATCACCGGAGGCAACTAAGCAACTACTGTGCGCAGAATCGGGACATATTTTAGCTTACATTAATAATTCGAATTTATTCATTACTATTTGTAATTTAATGTCTTATATTTCATTTTTCATCCCAACATTTGTTTCAGTTTCTTCAAGTACTCGCTTTTGTCTATAGTTAATTCTTCACATTTCAAGAAAACATGAATGCTTTGTATTTTGAAAAATACACTTTGATTTCAAAATAATTTAGATTTTTGCCCCAATTAATCAAATGACCCAATAAACCGAATTTAAATTTTGATTGAGTCAATGGGAATAACATTTTCAGTATCTGTTGAAAATGTGAATGCAAAGTTCAATATTTTTGAGAATGGCATGTACAGACAAGTGCATTATATTCAATTGCATCTTCCTAAAAAGCCTCATTTAAAAAAAATTATGAAATGGGGAATTATTCCATTTGATCTACCCCAAATAATCAGAATTTTGCCTCAATATTTATATAAGATTTTAATGAAAATGGTTAACAGAAAACTCTCAAGTATGTAGGGCGATGGCCCAATTATGGATGAATTTCAAAAAATACCAACCAAAATTTCTAAATTCTATGTTAGATTAAAACGCTAACATTGACTTTGCATATAATTTTAATTGGAACAGCCATATAGTATCTCGTGTACATTCCACATTTTGCAGAAGTTGGAAAAAGTTATTCTATAACTGCTATACTATCATAATAGTTAACAAGGTATTATAAATAATGATTTAATTCGTTTATTAGAATGCATTTCAAGCAAAGCGACCTTAATTATAGGTCTTGATTTAATTATGACAACAGTGAAAATGAGGCGCCATGCAATAAACAATGTAATTTGCGAATAATTTTATTGCTACATTTAATAATTTTATCTTTCTTGCTCTGCACAACCTATTATATAGGTCGTCTTGACATCAAGCAAACAAACTTTCGTTGCTATAATTTAAAATGAAAATGTTGCCACAGCATGAAAGCACCAGTATGAAAATAAACTAAAACATTCTAATTTCAACCACAACGTAGAACATTATTGATTCTAGGAAAATAGAAAGATTAACAATGTAATTAAATGGTACTTATTTAAATTTTCAACATTATTTAAAGTAGAATACGAAAATGAATAACAACGTGAGCACCATTTGATACAAAACAGGGATCGTTAGAATTTAATCGCGATTAATCGTAATCGCTGCTGCCACGCGATTAATAATCGCGATTAATCGTCGATTAATCCACTCTCTGATTAAAAATATTCAAAATACAATATATCAATTGAAAGATATTCAAAATAGAAAATATCGACTATTATTGTTATTTGAGATTATTTCCTGAAATCATTTTATTCCACATGTGCTTGTTAGCGTAAAGAAATATTTGGATCTCTAAGTTGAGGGGTAATAAACGATTTTGGTTAATCAGACAGAGCATAACCAGCTTTGCTGAACAGTCTCTCAATCTGATTAGAAATCAGTGTGATAAAATCGAGAATCCTTATATATAGAATTAGACGACATCCGACGCTTCCTAAGTATGTTAGATGCCTATAAGGTTTTCTTTTGTAAAACATATGACAAGAATAGTGGCCATAGATAAGATCAAACCGAAAATGACATCACGTAACTGAATGCATAAACATCAAATTAATTGGAATAATCTAGATTAATCGAGAACGCTGTTTACGATTAATCTAACGTACAAGACCAGCACGATAGATTAATACATCCGATTAATCAAGTTGGAACCCTGATTAAAAGTGCAGTAATTTATTAAATATTGCATTAATCCAAATATATCATTAACTAAGTTTATCATTCAATTGCTCTATATCCCAAAAAAGAAGTATTAAAATACGCTATATCCTGCATCACAAAATATTATACCACCATTGCTTAGGACATAGCAAACCTAATAAGATATATAAATGATTATATATATATATTGCGGTTATGATATTGATGATATAGCCATAATTCTTTTGAAGAGTACGTCAGCTTGCATTTATAATATAGAATACTTTAACATTGTACGCATAGAAAGTTTCAAGAAGATCTTCTTAAAAGAACTTGGATAAATTAACTTTATAATTACTTGGAACATTCTAGTGAATAAGGAACTGTTGGAATTTCAAAACATTTGCGTGGCACTTCGCTTAAAATTCTTAATTTATGTGTATATGTATACTAGTAGCTACCAGAGTTGCACCAGGTGGCCCATGCTACTGGGACAGGATTTTTCATAGTGCAACCCTGTAAAATTGTAATATAAATTTTTCTGTGAACGAATTTGACCCATTTGACAACAGCATGCTTTCCGAAAAATGAGCATGAGCAGGGCAGGGCAGGGCAGGGCAGGGCAGGGCAAGGCAGAGCAGGGCAGGGCCAGATGTACTATTATGGTACAGTGCATGCAAGTAAACCAAAATGCAGGTAATCCCGCATAAGTTGCAATTAATGTACTGAAAAATAAACTCTCCAAAATTTATAGATGAAGACAAAAAATATTAATGATGCTAATAAAGATTAATCACTGATGTGATAATGGACTTGCAAGAAATCTTTGATATCTTCTGCGAAGGATTATTGCAAACTATATTTATTTTGTGAAATATAATATTTATGTTTTGCTATGTAGCAACATTTTATTTTATCTAAATTATATTAGTAAAGAGTAGTGGTTTGCAGAGTAGTAATACTTATATTGGCTAAAATTTATTCTTGAATCTGAAGTACATGCTAATATGTGTTTTTCTCAATGATAAATCCGATTTTTGTAAAAATACTTAAAATATTTTCATGGGAACAATACCCTGAAATATTTTGTTTCTGAAAACAAATTGTGTCAATCTCATCCCGGCATACTGTGTGCAAAGTTAGAGATTGTCATACAGCAGGGACAGTGCAAGATCGTGAATTCAAGTCGAAAAGAACGGGGAGGCAATTTTCCATCTTGTGCTGCTTTCAGATTTTAATTATCTTCATTAGTTCGTGAGTTATAAGCGCTAAAAAACATTTTGGTGAAGTCATCACAGATTTTGAAAAATTAATACTGGAAAAAGGGCTAAGAAATCAAATTAAGTAATTTTAAAATGCGAAAAACTTTGTTAGTTGTCAGAAAAATTAAAATGAACTGTTTGAGAATTATTTCAACTTTTCATGTTGCTTGCTTAACTACAGCAGTTAGTTAAATTAGCTGTTGCAAAGGATCTCCTATTAGTAGCAAAAGTATTTATTAAGTAAATATAAAGAAAATATTTTAATTAGAGTGAGTGCTATTTGTTCATAATTACATTAATTAAGAGCAATACTATTTCCAAATAATTGAAACTTGTGCGTAAATAACGCACTTAACAAATTCAAAAGTGAGGCAAGTTAATTAACGTTAATGGACTTTAACGGATTAAAAATGAAAATAGTTCAATTTCAATTATATATTGCATTCAGTGTTACCTTGCATTTTTGGTTATTTCTTGAGAAAAAAAAGGTGCAGTAATAGGTCATCACCTCTTACCTGTACAAGATTATTCATTTTAAATTAATCCTAAAAAAAGACAACTCAGCAAGAAGAAAAAGAAGAAGAAATAATCTTTATGCAGAAATTACATTAAAGATATAGGATGATGATAGTTACAGCAATTCCGAAAGCATCAATAAAGTGTACAAAATCATAACCACGTTCGCTCCCCTGCCACTCAACTCTGTTCTTTAAAGAGGGGGCGAAAGTTATACCGCTGCGAAAATTTAAATAGAAACACACAACCGAGTTGAATTAAAGCGGGCGAACGCGTTCCCATTCGAATCTTAAAATCGGGTTAAATTTTTTTTTAATAATTTGCGAACTGCCTTAAAAATTTTAGTTTCGTTATATTATAAGGCAGTAATTTATTATTATTAAAAATTGAAAATCAATATTTAAAACGTGTTTTAATCTCCCCAATTACACGGATAACTACAAACAAGTAGATTTGAGGCTTGTCACAAAAAATGAGATTAATTCGTTGAGATTATTAACGAATCTAATTAAGAGAAATGTTTGAAATTAATTTAAGTTTATTTGGCCATTGCGCACACATGCATTAACATAGTATGTGCAATTGCATTAGAAGAATATTCTCCAGCGACATCTAAAATGCTTTTTTTGGAATGAGGTATATATAGACCATACAATATTTCTTCCAGAACAATTTATACCGCTGTGAAAAATCAAATGGGAACTCTCTCGCACCACTGTAACTCTCGATGTGCAAAGAAAAATTCGTCAAATATCTTATAGAAGTTGCAATAACTAGTATTTTGTCAATATATCTCCGTGTTCTTACTTACCAGTTAAGTATTAATCAAAATCTGTTCATTAATTTAGGTAATTATAGCTCCTTTTACACAAATGATTTTGCGGTAATTGCGCAACTTGAAAGGTAAATCTACTTCATTTGTCAGCCAATAGGCAATCATTTGTGAAAGAATTTAAAGAATGGCTTAATTTTTAATGCATAAGGATTAGAGACAGGATTTCATTGTGTAAAAAAGAATCGAAAATTGCGTGAAAAGAGAGGAAGGAGTGGAAAAATAGATTCGACAAATCAAAAATCAATTATCTTTATTACTGTTCCAGTTAAAAATGGTGAGAAAAGTTAAGTTTTGCACTGTTAATGATTGTCGTTTCGATGATAGTACATCTCCCATCGTTGAAAATACCCCCTCTATATCAGCAGAACTAATGGGTGCATTCTTATAGACTGGTGCAAGAAGAGGCGAAACATTCGCCGGCATTGAAGTATTCTTGAGAACATTTTTCAATTCCATGAGTTTGTCTAGATCTGGATTCCGCTCGATAATTGCCCTTAGTTTTCTCTTATATGGCTCAACGATAATAATGTCTTGGATATTATCTAGAATTTCTAGAGATTCCAACATCTTAATTCTTACTTCCAGTCTCGTTATCGCTTCAGTCCCGGGCACAAAGTTGCAGGTGACATAGTTTACTGTTTTGCATGCCAGATGGACACCGGCAGAATCGGACTGGGTTTGGACAGAGGTTATGTACAGACTTGTCAACGAGCCGTAATGTCTAAACTCGGCTCGTTTCAATTTTGAGTAAATTCGGCTCGGCTCGCNCAATGAGGCTCGTTTTAGCATGATATGTTTTTTAAAATATTGTGCTCTCAGAATTTTTTCCATTGCTCTTCCTATTATTTAATAAACATTTCTAAAATAAGATTAAAAGTAAGGAATATTGAACGAAAAAATAAGAAAATTTTGCATAATCAAATCAACAAGTAGCACTACAAATTTGGTTTGCTTAAAAACGGCTCATTTTGGGCTCGTTGTATACCTAATACTCTGCTCAAGCTCAGCTCGGCTTGGCTCGGTTATGTAAGATTATAAGAAACAGGCAAAAGACTAAATTAAGTTTTTCGATTTCAGTGTATAGCGTGTGTCATAAGTTTTTGACCTACCAAAAGTTGATATAGCAAAAATTATAAATGTTTTTGATAAGTGTAATAAAATTGTCCTAAAATGGGTTGGATTATCAATAATTTAATGGGCTAGACAAAAGGTTTTGTGGGCCTGGTCGCACCAGGATTGAAACTAAGTTTTCGGCTATCGTCTGTCGTATATATATATATATATATATATTTATATGTATATATATGTATTTATATATATATATATATATATGCATATATATATATATATATATATATATATCGCGATTAGTGAAATTGTTTACATTTGAATCAGTAATCAATCAGTGAATCATGATGCTTTCATTAAATATATTTTGAACATAAAAAAGGTTAACAACCACACATAATGACTAAATGCTCATTTTCGCCATTAAAAATGTAGTAAATGTGCTTTTTACTTCTTTTCAAAGTTCTCGTCAGGTCTGAATTTTAACTCCGACCATACCAAAAAAAATTTCTTTTACCCAACCCTAATACATCTCCGAACTTGACACGTTCCTAACCCGAACTAGTGTCGAGTTTAAGAACTCTGGTGTTACCCAATCAAAAATATTTAGGAAAGTTTTATTACTGCTTGCAAAGTACTCTTAACGTCATAGTAAATTGTAGCATTATTATTACATCAACAAATAGAGATTAACTGCTTACTATTAATTATAATTACTACAACTTGTTAAATTCGAAAGAATGAGAAAGTTCGCACAACAAACAAAAAAATTTACCAACCCGAACTTAATTGTGAAGTCAAGGAGGATTTGAAAATAGTGCTTTGCGGCTGAAGCAATTGGGTTGGCTGCTCCTTTATTTACCTGGCCTGCCCCTGGCCTCAAGTCCAATACCGCATCCGCAAATATTACAGCCGTTCCCGGGAAAAAATGTACATTGTATATAATATTAATCATACTTTGATAACGTATCTGAACTTACAATCACCTTGAAAAAACTCCTTACAATCTGTTTAATTTACCTAGCAAGTCAAAGCAAGTTTAAACATACGGTCTCTAAGAACCATGATTTGAAAATCTGAAAACGTGGCCAGCCCTGGTCGTAAGAGCTAAGGCCATTCTTGGCCGTTAGCCACGGCTTATGGACATCCTCCGCCAAAGCCGCAAACACTATTTAAGAACTCCACTTTTTGTATTGAGTTTAATAAAATCCTTTATTACACTATTGTATTCAGATCAGTAAATAGGTCAAGATATTTTGACTCAACCCAACCTAGTCCAAACTAACCAATCTAACCCAAACAAAAATTTATAAAATTCATTTCGATTCAAACCAACGCAGGTTCTATTGTCCTTTAATGCCCTTGAAAGAAGCCATACTTCTAGAGGATTTTGCTTCATGACCAACAAATTTAAATGAATTTGAAAAGAAACACATATAAAATGTATTGAAAAGTGAAAATAGCATAGTAATGAAATACAAATGTTATATACTGAAATTTAAAAAATTATATTCAACACTTCTGCAAGCCTCCATCTATATTGTCTTTCAATAACGCTTCATGACACACACACATTAACCCAACCCATTCATATATGTTTATATTTATATATCTTTTTGTTTGGTTTTCTTTACCAATCCCAGCTCAAACGCTTAATACGAAATATGACCCTACCCATTTACAGCTCTTATTGTATTATTTATTAGTATTTCGGGCAAACGATTTTGGTTTGTTAACTAAGCCAAATATTAAATTTAGACAATCATCCAAATTCAATTAAAATAATTATGTAAACAGCAAAGTTAGAAAAAAATTCAAGAAGACTAATCTTAGTAATCAATAAAATTCTGTCTACAAATAGTGCAAAATTGAAGCTTTAAAAAAATTCAGAAATGAATTAAACTTTCCAAGTAATAACTAGCTCACAATTCTTGAATTATAATTGGCTACATTTAAAATCAAAATAACTTTACTTTTCACAATGATCCTTGCAGTCACTGGTGTGTTCGGTATTTTGGCAGTGATTTCAATCCAAGATCCTTACTGCCCGTTTCCATTTTTTGATTGTTTAAACAATCTAACATGCGTACTCCCAACATTAGTATGTAATGGAGTTTACGACTGTCATGAAACCAAAGCAGATGAAAAAAATTGTCTTGAAAATAATATAGAAAATTGTAGTGGAGTGTTGTGTTATGACTTCCATCCTTTTGATCATAACCAATATAGTAAATGCATTGACAAGTCCAAGAAATGTGACAACATTCAAGATTGCGGGTATAACAATGATGAGGGTGGTTGTGATTGTCCAAGTGATTGGTTGACATGCAAATTAGGAAATTTATCAGCTGGCAACTGTCTACCTCCTTGGCGTGTTTGTGATGGTGTCATCGATTGCGTTACTCTTGGTGCTACCAGTTTAGATGAATGTGGATGTGATGATTCAACATTTTTATGCGCAAATGATGATAGGAAGTTTTGCATTTCGGCGGAACACATTTGTGATGGGGTATTTGATTGTGGTTCAAGAATTGACGAAATGAATTGCACACAATCTTGCAAAGAAGGATACTTTCAATGTAAAAACAAAGAAGACTGCTTAGTTCCTTCACTTGTTTGTGATAAGTACTCAGGCATAACTTTAATGGAAAATGCAAAGCTACACCCAGATTGCTTTGATGGAAGTGATGAAGATTGCAGCTGCTATTACTATTTTCAATGTCCAAGTAGTAACACCTGCATTGAAAAACTTAGCTTGTGCCCTGATATAAATAATTGCCAAGCTACGCCACAGGAGATTGCAGAAGTATGTAAATGCAATTCTGAAACCCATCATAAGTGTGAAAATGAAAACATATGTATTCCAAAAACAAGAGTTTGTGATTTCATCTTTGATTGCCCATATTCATTTTCTGATGAGGAAAATTGCACCCACATTGTAAATGCCAGAAGTCTTTGCCCAGAAACTGCTTTTTGGTGTAATAAACCTCCTCGATGCCTTCCTTGCAGATGGGAAGACACTCCCTTTCCTTTTAAAAATCTTTGTCGGGAGCATAAACAAGAACTAGACTGTCCATGTGCTAATAATCAACTTAAATGCAGTGGAGGATGGAGTTGTGTGAATCAGGTAATTATATTTATTTTATTCGATTGAACCATGCTATTTAATGGTTTCGCAAATACTTTCATTGGTACTTTGGAAATCCTTGATAACATTTTTTCTAACTTTTCAGTAATTTAGTGAATATTTAATTAAGTTTAGGTTTTTTGCGCCAATTTCAATTGTCTAAAAATAAAAACAACTAACAACTACTGAACAGAATTTGTTCTTTGATAGACATAATTACAATCTCAAATACATATCAAACTGATGATCAAAAAGGAATTCCATTAACTTAGATTGGAACTCCACAATTTGGAAGGCATAGAGAAACTGAAATGCTTAAAAGAGGTGGTATTGATGATTATGAAATATTCAAGATAACTCAAAATTCTAAACCACAAACTATTTAAATGAACTTACAATAATAATATTCCTTCAATTCTTGAAGATGAAAGAAGAGCCTTAGGAAATCCATTGCATTACATATTGTATTTTAATTTAAAATGATAATGTATAAAGATGGATTTTAAATGCTATAATAACACTTTGCATAAGTATAATCTAATGACGTTGAAATAAATGTTGGTGTATGTTATTCTACCTAAACAAGCTAGTTGGATAACTTGAAATTTCTTGGTAAAACTAAATTTTTGAAATGTTTAGAATCAAGTATGTGATGGTGAAATCGATTGTCTTTCTGATGAATTGGACGAAAAAAATTGCACCGAGTGTAAGTAATTTTTAATTCTTACTACCTCACAATATATGTTGGAGCTATCTAAGATTGCTTCCTTTATTTAATAACATAAGAAATCAAACATTGAACATGCTTGTGAGACCACAAATTTGGAAATATCTATCGTTTAAACTTTAAATCATATTCAAGATATGCTTGGCAATGTATTAATGAAATAACCTGTATATGATTTTACTCTATAATCGTAACTAAGGCATTCTGTATTTCTCATTGGTGATCTACAAAATAACACAGGCAATTTTCAAAATAACTTTAATTAAGTACATACTTAACAACACCGATACTTATTAAATGTTTTTTTTGTAATGCAACAATGATTCAAACTTTTTAATGATGTAATATTATAATTTTATCATTGAAAAATGTCAGAACAAATGGTAAAATTTATAAATGATATTTCCTAAATTGTTTCTGAAATTTATTTTTCAAATAATGACATAAGTTGTTAAACTAAAAAGATATGCACTGAGAAATCATCAACTTTGTTGAATTTTAAAGTTTCATATAACATCCTCAAAAAAACTTTTTAGTTCAATGCACGATGGAGGAGTATCTTTGCCGAAATCCTTACAAATGTATTAGAAGGTCATCAATTTGCGATGGAATTATTGATTGTCGCAGCGCAGAAGATGAAACCTTAGAAAATTGTGAAAACTGTGACAATCTATTTGTGTGCGAAAAATCACGACGTTGTTTATCAAAAGAAAAAGTATGTGATAATATACTTGACTGTAGCCCTGAAGAAGATTTATATGATACTTCAGATGAACATAGTTGCAAATGCAATGAATTCCGGTGTCACACGGGCATTTGCTTCACAATGTCGGAACACTGTGATGGAGAATTCAATTGTGGTTCTGAAGATGACTTTGATGAGCTATATTGCTCAGAAAAAAACTTGTTCCCGAAATTTTGTAAAAAATATAAATATGAAGATCCACAAATTCAATACATATTAAATAATATTTGGATGGGCTTAATTCGGCCAATTAATGGGCCAATACCTCCACCTAGCTATGGTGCTTATTTTATTGTTGAGAAACTTCGATTGTCGAAAATGATTCCAGTTGACTTAAAGTACTACATCACATTCAACTATAAGCAGAACCTCTGTGAGAATCCGACATGGGAAAAGCTTTACTGGAATTCTAAAAATGTATTTTTACACTTAGAAAAATCCACATACAAAATAATTAATTTCACAATACTTAGTCTTAATTCGGTGGGATTAGCAATTGGAATAATTGGAAATCTTATTGTTATCATATATTCTATTTATGCATGTAAACAACAAAATTATAACTATGTAATTATATGCAACTTAGCGACAGTTGATTTTTTTATGTGTCTTCTACGAATGAGTTTCAGAGTACTTGAATCTTTTTGGGGTCATTTCATTTATGGAGCTAAAGAGTTTTCAAATTTTTACAACCTCACACCTGATTTTATTGGAGTATGTTATTTTGTAACTGCACTAAGAACCATCAATTTATGTATATCACAATGGAATCTTGTTGGTTTATCTATAGAAAGATGGATTATGATAAGATTTCCCGCACAAGCAAAACTTAAACTCACTTTGCACAACAGGATCATTTTCTTGATGTTTCTGAATATAACTGCGTTTTTACTAGCATTCTGGTTCAGTTATCAAACAACATGGGAGTTCGTTTCCACTATGTATCCATACGCTATTCATGATTTCAATCTCCATTGTACGTATGGGTTCTTAAAGGCATACACTATCGATCCATTCTTAGTTGATGAATCTTGGTACAGTAGCATTGTATTCAACAATACAAACAACTTATTTAATAAGCTCTCAGAAATTCTTACTTTTATCTTCATCCCTATAACAATACAATCCATACTGTATGCGTTGATTATTTACTCTAGCCTGCAAAATAAAGTAAAGTCTGTTCTGATGAGAACATGCATTCGTTTCTCCTTGATATGTCTGATTAGCAATGCTTTTTATCTTTTCTTTACTGTTCCTCTAATATATCATAAGACAAAATCCATCTATGAGTTTTGGATTCGAAATTCTTTCATGTCTAAGTCTACAAATCATGAAATTCTACCATGGAGCACTGACAATGAGAAGTACAATGAATTTGGTTTGCGTTCTCTATCCCAATTTGAAAAAATTATATTTCGTACATCTGAAGATTTCTTTCTATTTATGAGTGCTGTAAATCCTTGGATCTACATATTGCTTTCTAAAAAAATACATTCAAAAATAAAGGAAGTTATGCTCTATATTAGAAATGTACTATGGGCCACCTTTGCTTAAAAACTCATATTCATATATTATTGTAAAGTGAACGCTGATTCCTTGCATATGTAGTTATCTTTTGTCCTATGTTTATGTAATGACGTGATCATAATTAATAAGAAATATATTTTTAATAAGTGCAAATGGCTAAATGCAATGAATTGCTAACACTCATTAGCTGTTAAAATGATATCAAAAGTAGAGATTTACAAAATTATGGTTGACACATTTCTTTCAAAAATATGCAAGATGAAAGGTCAGCAACCTTCCACAAGAACAAATTTAAAGCAAAAGTACAAAAAGTCGATGTTCTTCCATACTGATTTATCTCAATAACCACTGTTTTACAATGAATCAATGAGAAAAATGTTAAACTAATTAGTGTGCAAGAAAATAAGATATTTCAACCAAAGTTAACACAAATTTGCATTATAGAGTGGGGTTTTAAGTACTTAAGTTTGTCAAATGGTAGCAATTTGATAGAATCTTGTCAAGAACACCAAATCTAATATAATCGAGATACAACACTATGGAATGACTTAGTTTACATGTATAATTAGCTTTTTTGTTAATCTACATGACTTGCTTATTTGCATGGACTAACTTAGTTTACATGTTTCATTTTACATACTTGATTTTTTATTAACATACATGACATTGGAAATATCACATTAATTTAGTTTATATGTTTTTTTATTAACATACATGACATTGGAAATATCACATTAATTTAGTTAATATGTTTATTTTACATACTTGTTTTTTTTATTAACATACATGATATTGGAAATACCACATTAATTTAGTTTATATATTTATTTTACATACTTGTTTTATTTAGTAAAATTTAATAACAAATGTTTGAATCAGAGAGATAATAATACTCGTTAAAAGCATTAGGGCTTATTTCAGTAATAAAGCAAAATAATTTTTCAGAACTAGTTTATGCAAACACTCGCAATTTTTAATATTTAATAAACGTACATGGTAAAACCCACATACGTGTTTAAGACAAGACAAAATTGTAATTTATTCTACACTTTGCTTATAATGATCATATATATCTTACTATTAAATTTGTCTATTCTGTTAGTTTATCATAATTGTTGTTGAGGGAATTCTGTAGGAAACAAACGCATTATGAATTTCTATTGTTCAACTGTCAAAAATGTAACCAATCGTAAAGATTGATATCTCCCAAACATTAAATCCAAATCACTTTAACAATTAAATAAAACACTTTCAAATCATATAAAACTAGAATTTTTCACAAGTTGAAAAACAATCTCATTTACAGCATGACTTTCCAAATTTATACAATTATGTAAATGAAAGATGCTACAAAACTAAAATGTTAATAAAGTAAAACAATTTATCAATCAATGTCTCTGGTAAAAATGAAATAAATATTTTTTCAATACGTTTTTCTCGTTTTTTCATTGAATTCAAGAATAAAATATTTGCAAGTAGGAATTTTTATATGAAACGTTTCAAGATTGTTGATAACATGTTTTGTTATTAGTGTCATAAATTGGTTGTTATCATTTATTGATACACATATATACAAAACATATAAAAACATGTATGCGAACGCTTTTTTTGCTGAAACTTGCTTTTGCAATTTCAGCAAAAAGCATTTGCACACATGTATAAAAATTGATTGATGTGTACTAATTGATGAGTCATTGCCCGCAATTAATTCATGAATAATGAAGAGGGTTGACTAAAGATATGAATATTCATGCATTACATAGCAAAACTATAAATAATTTTAAAGTGCACGTTTGTAGTTTTAGACCATTGAAAGGGCTAGTATATTGAAATAATCATATATTTTTTTGTTAATGAACTTGTTATATACACTGAATAATAGCACTAGTATTAAATTTCATAAATTCTTGTTATTACCCAGAAATTGTTTTATATTTAACAGAACTTATATTGTATGTATATATATACAAAAGGTAAATTTATCCATATATACATATAGCTTTCTTAAACATTTAATAAAAGTCTTAACATGAGCGTCTTTACAAATTAAAAATGTTTCTCTGCAGAGTTTGTCAGTACATTCATACATAACTTTCATTTATTACAAACTTAAATGTTGGAAGAATTATCTTTATGTACAGGAGGATATAAATTAGCAGTAGAAATCATCTTGTCAAACGATGTTTATTAA
>CABFPE010000018.1:134895-150694 GCA_900660155.1 Hofstenia miamia | reverse complement strand
ATATATATATATATAATCACAAGGCTCATTTTATTTCGTTTTGAAAAATTCTAAAGGCAAATTTTTCATATAATAATGCTTTATAAACATTGAAATTTTTCTATTTTTTTAAAAATTTTCATTGAAAATATAAATAGATTTCTTATAAATGAAACTTGAGACAATTTTTGGTATCAAATTACTAAAATGTCTATAACAAAGTAATGGGATGCTCCAAATTCTTTTAGTAAAATGGGATAATATTAGAACAAATGCAAATTTAATTAATAATGAATCTAGTTTGGCTATTAATATTTTTATCTAGAAACTGATTACAAGAACTTCATCATTAATAATGTGCCATTGGATGTCCAAACTGGAGAATTGTAAGTGTGAAATTTGGATGCTTAGATTACTGTTGAAAATGTCAATTGAGTAAAGGATTTTTTCGAAAAATTTGAATAGAACAGATGATTGCAGTCTCAAAAATTGTATAATTTTTAGACTTGCGGGGTCGCAGTAATGCAACCCCCGAACCACCCAGTACTGGGTTAAAATTTTTTTCATTTTCAAGTTCTTAGCAAGTTTTGTCTAGAACCTCTCTGGTAGATTATCTTGAAACGTAACTTTAAGGGGATTTTTGAAAAAATTTCATGATCCTATAAAGATTTTTAAATTTATATAGTTCAAAAACTATTAAAGCTATGCTGAATCTGAGAGCACCATGTGATATAGGAGATTATTCTCTTTTTTATTCTTAATTCACAAAAGCAGATATCATATAATTTTTTTTATAAAATGTCGCTATTGCAGGTGTTCTATAACATAAATTTCAAGCATATTAATGTAAAAATTTAAACAATATAATATGACACGACATGACCTCAGCATTTAAAACTAAATATCTTGATAAGTGTTCAATTGGGCAGGTTTTCACTTCTTACAACAAAAATAGAACTTATTTCTAATTTAGAACAAATTACAATTTAATAAATTGGTGTACTCAATACATTTTCATTTAAAGTTCCTATTTAAAAATCCATTTTGGTATTTTTGGATATCACTATGCTTTGATTTTTAAGTAAAAAATCTCATTTCAACAGCCCATTTGAACTGAGGTGCTAAATTTGAATTTTTGTTATGTTGCAATCTATTGCAATTGAAATCGATGTTAGTGAATAATCCGTCTTAAGATTTGTCGTTTTTTAGATGTGATTTTTGCAAATTTTTTACTAACTTATTTTTATTTTTTTCTATTTGAGTTTCATAGTCTAAATTATGACACATTTTAATTAAGTGGTAATTAAAACTGCATTATGAGATATTAACAATAGTCTGCTTTTAGAGAAAAACAATTTTTAATGAAAACTTTGAGTCAGACCTGAAATACTTTAAAAATGGTGAACTTTGAATTTGTTGCCAAACCTTTTTACCACACAGCAGAATACACTTTGGTTTTAAATATTGTGGCACAATTAACCATCAACTATACCTAATGTGCTGGCGGTTTGGAGTGTACAAGCTAGTGCCAATATTAAGCTTTGCTTAAGCAAATTTCTATAATTAGGAAGATTGCATGCTTGCAAGAGAACTGAATGATGATACAAATGTATATCATTTGTTTTGCTAAAAGGAATTTCAATGGGAAACGACGCTTATGCTCCTAAATATGGACAAATGAAGGCCTCTGCACAATATTACGTAGGGAAATAAGGAAACGGCAGTTGAGCTTTAAATTCATGTAGTCAATTGTCAACAGCCGCTTATTTGTTAAAGATGAAAGTTACAATTCTGCTGTGTTGTGTTGTAATATGCATGTTGTGTTACGAAACTATAAATTGTAATGTTTTTGTGTCTGAAAAAGTGGCAATTCTGTGAGTTACTATTGGTAAATGCATGTGTAACTAATAAATTAATCACAAATGTATTGTTACTTACTTTAGTAGTAAACTCTAAAATTTTACCGGAAATTCAATTTTGATAAAAAATGACACATATCAAAAAGCTTTTTAAAGTTGTTTCTCTTCTCATTATATGCGGAATCTCATTGGCTCACAAAGCCGAATACATTTTAACTATTAATTCCAAAACGACGGGCTTTCCAAAAACAGAGAATAGTGTAAGTAAATAGATAGATATACTTAAGCTATAAATTCAGAATTATTATCTTGTACGCTATTCATAATTATATTGCCACTGAAAATATTGCCCAGTTAAAATATCAATTGTTTACCACAAATGAATTAATTCTTTTAGATTATAAGAATTGACATATATTCATGGAGAAATTATCATGTTGAAATGCTACTAAATATTTCTAAAGACGACATTAATGGTGAGAAAATAACTAATTTTTCTTTCAAAGAAGACCCTATTGATTATATTCGCGAGGCTCAATTGTGCAAAAGTGACCCCAATGATAATTGGAATTTTGATTTCTTGAATTTAATGGTTTTCAAATTAGAAAAAAGTGCGATTCAATTAATAAATTTCAAAAAGGATATACCATGTTGGGAAAATAAGTGTTGTACGGTAGAAGCAGATCTCGAATCAATGAAAGTCTTTGAAGATTAATAAACAGAAAACTGATGTTTTTGTAACCAAACTTTATTGAAATATAGATGAAATATAGAAAATACTTTGCATTTTCGAAATTATGCAATAATATGTAAATTCTTAATGAACAAGCAATTAGAAGTCAATCTTATCATATAAGCACATGCAGCTAAATACCAGAGTTGCCACCGTTTCGACCCCACCAGCAGGTTGGTAAGCCTTCCGTTACCATTCGGATTGGGTCAGTTCGGATCGGCATTTTTCTCATGCCGGTTGATTCTTCTCACTTGGCAGCCAATACGGTTATTATTTAAGTGCAATACTCTCAAGATAATGGTTGTGATTAAATATTTGCTGCAAACCACCCATGAGTTATCGCCGTGTTCTTATTAGCAAAAAATCTCTTTGCTTCTGCTGCGTTCTCTCTCTCTCTTTCTCTCCCTCATTGATGACAGCTATTACTTAGGGGAAAACAGAATTGTTTCGGAATCACATAGGTAGATTCATGCTTTCATTTGTTGTTTTTTCTGGGAATATGAAATTATTGTGTGAGTATTTCAATATTCTATTGAAAAACTATTAAATAAGCGTTTTCTAGGCGCATTTAAAGCAGCAGTGTTACCCTGAGGGCAGTCTTGACCACATAATTAGTACAGATTTATTTAACCGCATGTTTATTTAACCGATTTCTTTAACAGATTTATTACTAAATTTTGTTGGATAACAAAAAAATGCCAAAATTCTCGTACAAATGGCATTGTAACTGAAAAACTGAAATAGTTTTTCTGTTTAACAGACCAGTTAAAATTTTTTACAGTTTATATATATATATATATATATACATACACAGTATATATATATATATANATAACTAATTTTTCTTTCAAAGAAGACCCTATTGATTATATTCGCGAGGCTCAATTGTGCAAAAGTGACCCCAATGATAATTGGAATTTTGATTTCTTGAATTTAATGGTTTTCAAATTAGAAAAAAGTGCGATTCAATTAATAAATTTCAAAAAGGATATACCATGTTGGGAAAATAAGTGTTGTACGGTAGAAGCAGATCTCGAATCAATGAAAGTCTTTGAAGATTAATAAACAGAAAACTGATGTTTTTGTAACCAAACTTTATTGAAATATAGATGAAATATAGAAAATACTTTGCATTTTCGAAATTATGCAATAATATGTAAATTCTTAATGAACAAGCAATTAGAAGTCAATCTTATCATATAAGCACATGCAGCTAAATACCAGAGTTGCCACCGTTTCGACCCCACCAGCAGGTTGGTAAGCCTTCCGTTACCATTCGGATTGGGTCAGTTCGGATCGGCATTTTTCTCATGCCGGTTGATTCTTCTCACTTGGCAGCCAATACGGTTATTATTTAAGTGCAATACTCTCAAGATAATGGTTGTGATTAAATATTTGCTGCAAACCACCCATGAGTTATCGCCGTGTTCTTATTAGCAAAAAATCTCTTTGCTTCTGCTGCGTTCTCTCTCTCTCTTTCTCTCCCTCATTGATGACAGCTATTACTTAGGGGAAAACAGAATTGTTTCGGAATCACATAGGTAGATTCATGCTTTCATTTGTTGTTTTTTCTGGGAATATGAAATTATTGTGTGAGTATTTCAATATTCTATTGAAAAACTATTAAATAAGCGTTTTCTAGGCGCATTTAAAGCAGCAGTGTTACCCTGAGGGCAGTCTTGACCACATAATTAGTACAGATTTATTTAACCGCATGTTTATTTAACCGATTTCTTTAACAGATTTATTACTAAATTTTGTTGGATAACAAAAAAATGCCAAAATTCTCGTACAAATGGCATTGTAACTGAAAAACTGAAATAGTTTTTCTGTTTAACAGACCAGTTAAAATTTTTTACAGTTTATATATATATATATATATATACATACACAGTATATATATATATATACCGGTATATATATATGTATATATATATATATTTTTTTTTAGTTTTTTAATCAATCCGTTAACGATCTGTTAAACAGATTATAAAGTGTGCCATCACCGACTGATGTCCATGTACAAATAAATCTTTTGTTTGCATTTTGGGGATATAATTTGCCCATTACTACAGATTTATTGAAAAAATGAAATCCTTCTTCCAAGCTGAAAGCTAAGTGATTAAAGACATGTTAAATTGAATATTTTACCCGTCTAGGAAAAACATTTTTCGAAGTTTATTTTGTGATTGACGACATACATTATTTGAACGTGCATTCAAAAGCATTAAATTTTCAAATTGGAGCTGATTAGATTTACTATTGTAGCTGCAAAAATATCGATGAATGTCTTTAATAGTGGTCTAAGAAATTTGAGCGTGGCTGAAGTAGGAGTTTTAAATTCACGGTTAACACGCCGTATGAGCATTCACAAACTCTCTATGAAATGCATTTTTAAACCTTTGGCCTTTCTGATTTCATAAGAGGTTTGATGTTACTGATTACTAGGGCAAACAAATCCGCATTTCCAAATTGTTAAAATATCTGAAAAGATTGCAGAAAAATGTTTTGACATTCTGACATTTTCACAAAGAAAGAGGCTCGACAATATAAATTATGCCAAACAATGCTTTGATGTATTACAAAAGAAGGTGTAACCCTAATTTTTTACAATAACTGATTAATTCCTAAACACATGTTTACGTTCTTATCTCATGAGCTAATAGAGCTGTAACATTCTAAAAAACACCACAGTATAGAGGATTGTCTTCTATAAATCGTCCTACTTGCAATCCAATGTAGGCACGCTATGAACTTTGAATTTTGGGTATGGCGCAGTTGAACACAACTTCAGCACTCTTAACTACAGAAAACAAAATATTAAACGTTATTTGTTGCTCGCATGAAAAGATTCATTGAAAAATAGTAAATAGTTTCAACTACTTAATGTACTCTTCAAGCAGCGGATAACTTCGAACACAAATATTCACCATATCAGGAGAAGGCATCTATTCTTAAATGTTTACACATCCAATGAATTCAAAGTTTAGGAGAAATTTGTTTGAAAAGGTGGAGAACACCCACTGAAATCGTATGGATACAATAGGCCATTTCATGCGACTAAACTGCGTATTTCAAATATTACTTGCATCTGGTATCCTGTGAAGCTTGTTGAAAATAATCTTCAATACTAAAATTATTCAGATATTTTCAAAAACACCAATTACTTGTATACTAGAGAGCTGTAAGTATGTGAAGAATATTATCACATAATTTATAATAATCCAAAATCAAAGACCCAATTTTGAGAATGATTGTGTAAAAGTTGCTTAGCATTGAAAGGAGTACTTCACAGAAAGAAGAAATTTTATTCATGCTGGCTGAATAGCACAAAAATTTTTACTTGACTCCTTGAAGGTAAACGTCTTGAAAATTATAATTTTGCAAATAATGCACATCTCTTTAAATTATTTGTTTTTAATTATTTTCTCAAATTTCATATATTGTTTTAATATTAATATGGGCTTGACCCTGGTGTCATTGTTTTCGGGATTGAGCTTTGAGCTTTGGATAACAATATCATATTCTTACCTTTAGCTTTGTAAAAAAAGGTCTGTAAAATATCTTTGTTATGACGAAAAATTAAGATTAAAGGCTAGTCATCACAATCACTATCACAGAAATTAAAAGTAATTGTTATTGTAAAAACACACATTGTAAGTAATTAGACTAATATGTAGAATGATTTATTTATTGCATGGTTGATTACTTGTTAGTAGGGATTCAAATATTGAGTAGCCCCAACTAAACAATAGTGAAGCCAGTATCGTTAGGGAACACTTTCACCAACTCTGTGAGCACTGAAACTTTGAGTTGAGCTCCAAAGTGAATTGGATAATTTGTTTTTTCTTACATCAGGTGATCATAGTCTCAATTCAGCCAAGGGACTGATTTTGGTCACTATCGAATCATGTAGAAGCATGTTAATGCAATGTTTATGTTACCTTATTTTCACCATCTCACTAGATTTGCGAGGGGCACACTTCTGGTTTCAGTCCTTCAATAATGGAGTAGAATTGTTGACCTATTCATCAACTTTATTTAATGGTTTAACAACACAATGTAGAAAAAATTTTCTAAGTGTAAGTCACCGTTTCTATTAATGAAAATTAAGAGTTTGTCTAAAAAAGCAATAAATTGGTATTGAATATTCGCGCATTTTATTCTGCTTTGTAAAAATTTTGCACATTGTGCAAAAATAAAAAATAGATAACTATAGCTATTTATAAATCAGCTCAAAAATATCATTTATATGATATATTCTTTGTTAACAAAGAACTTATAAATCAGTGGATAATGCTGTAAACATGTAATATTTTTATGTAACAAAACAGTTTAACACCTACCCCTATGCAAAATTGAATCGCCGCTAAAGAGCACTTCCAAGGTACTTGTAGAAATTCCGCTAAGGAAATATCATTTCGTCAACGTTTATTGAATGATGTAATGCTAACAATTCGTATCCTCATGTATCCTGACTTTTGAAACAAAATGCATTCGGATAACCAATAAGTCAAATATAATAAAAACGAAATGAATGCAAGGGAGAAAGTTACACCAGCATCTATTGCTTCATAGTTAACATGGTTATCAATAAAAATATGCTTCATTGTTTGCTATTTATGAAGCTAATGTTTCTCTTTCCATATTGTTTCTATTCTGCTTAAAATAGCGAACTTAAAGTTTTTGGATTTGTCTGTGATAGAGCTCAGGTTAATAGTTACATAATTACAAATTAGTTCTTGATGATTATCCAAGATTCAATTCGGATATTCATTGCATTCTTTTTCCTGCATCATTAATTTGTTTAATGTATGATACTGTACATTCAGTTAAGAAATTAGAATTGACATTGATTTTGCCTTTGTTTTAGTTGGAGATGGAAGTGTTTAATTTACATATAGAAAAAAATTGTAAATCTACTTGACATTCATGTTCGAAGCTTGTCAATGTTGAAAACTCTAATACATAATTAAAATGACGTCTGCTTTGTTCTCGTTTGTTCGCACGGGAGGACAACTTAACTTCATTTTGGCAATTGATACATTTGATGAACTATTTCACACATATTATATGTCAAGAAACATCATTCTACATTCAATGCATTTTTTATTGGTTAACGCAAAATCAAGATATAATCCACTTTGTGTTGTAAATCCAAATAACTTAAGTTTTTTAAATGACTTTGAATGACCATTTGCTGAGCAGTTCCGCTTACAGAATGAGAGTAGGTTACCGGGACTCACTAAGCAAATGTTTGCTGCTGTGCAACAGACATCCCCAACATTGCGAATTAATCAAATACCCTTTGCTATACAAAATATTAATTACATTTTCATTCTCGATTTCAACAAGACGTTTTAAGATATTCGTTATAGTCAATATGCAGTTTTCTGTTTTCTGATGGAAATTGCTTTGCTTAACTTCTTAATGTACAAAATATGACGATTCTAAACAATTAACGAACATACCATTCAAAGACCGATTACTTCGGTGAATTCTTATTTGTCTGAATATGATTAGATTCTATGGATATTGACTCAATTGAAGCTGCAGCCACTGATCCCAATTGATCTTAAGATGTGTTGCAGTAATTGATGATGCCATTTACTATCAGTACATTAATGAATTAACATGGAAAAAATTCAAGAAATTCAGTTGATTATTTCAATATGTTTCTTTTTCCTGGGTGCTTACCATGTAAAATAAATGAAATATTTTGCAGATTATACATTGTTAGTTAAAAGCATTAGAGCAGTAATTACTAATAATTATTGTAATGTAAAAAGAAATTTAAATAATGCTGTTGCTTAAGAACCTTTAAAATTTATAACAATCAACTTTTATATTTAAAATTTATGTAGTAAATAAACTAAATTTATTGGAAGGCACATTACACTATTAAAATGCTATATTTTATCTCCTTAAAATATATTGACAGAAATTCGTATTTGAAACATGCAGATTAATCTTCTTTTTTAAGACTCGCTGCAAGGTTAGAGGCCGTGTTTTCAGAAAGTTATGACAAAAGCATCATATTACATATTACGCTTGAAATCAACTTTGAATAAAAAGGAGAATTATATTTAAAGACAGTATTTTCATTAAGTTTATGAAGCAAATTAATTAGATCAAAAAAATATCATAAATTATTGCTATAAATTGCCTGAGAATGCAAATTTAATAAAATATATTAACAACTAAGTTTTTGTTCAAATTGTTTGAGAGCGTAGAAAAAAAGATTTTTGATTTTACAGATCCAATGGGCAGCTTAGGGTCGAGTAAGTCTTAACAAGCACAGTCAGAATTATATTTCAGTAGCGGCCTAAGTTTTAGCAAACAAATATTTGGATTTATAATTCATTATTTAAAATGAGCACGTACTTCCACACACAGATTTAGTAAGTATAATATATTAATTTTTTTCCCATAATAGAAATCATTTTTTGGACATGTCATATCGATCTACCTTAGTTCAAATGATATTATTAACAATTATTGATATCGAGCGAAGAACGATTTTTGATATGATTTGGTATACACAATATCTATGTGCATGCTCAATTTAATAAATGCAAAGTCTATTCTTTACTTCAATAAATTTTGGTTACAAAAATATCTGATCATTAATCTAAAAAAATTTTCATTGATTTAAGATCCGCCTCTAAAGTACAGCAATGATTGACCCAACATGCCTCTCTGTTGAAATTAATTATTTGAATTACATTTCTTTGCAATTTGTGTATGAATTTGACGACCATTAACCGTAAGTAATTTAAATTCCAATCGTCCTTGTGGTCAACTCTGCACACCATAGCCTCATGCATAACACCATAATAATGGTTTTTGCTTGAAAATGTAGTAGTTTCCCCACCATCAATGTCGTCTTTAGAAATATTCAGAGTCATTAAAACAGCTTTATCTCGATATGAATTCAAGCGTACTTTTATCATCTAAAGGAGTGACAAAAAATTATACTTTAACTTTGCAATTTTTCCTTTAACAACATATTTATTAACAGTTTATATAAGTGTTACATATTTACTTACAGAATCGTTTTTCCTTGGCTTGCCTGTCTTTTTGGAATTAATAGTTACAATGTATTCGGTATTGCTAGCAACCAGTGAAATTCCACATATAATAAGGAAGCAAACAACTTTAAATAGCTTTTTGATATGCGTCATTTCCTATGAAAAATATTTGAAATGCCGGGGAATTTTCGATGTTACTACTAAACAAAGGAACACCAAATTTGTGCACATCCATTTACCAATCATTATTCACAGAAATATCGGTTTGTGTCATTTTTCAAACAAGAAATATGGCAAAATAATTTTACAGGAATGTAAGGCAACATTAATATTGTAGAACAACAGGATTCTAACTTTAAGAACAAAAAAGGTGGTTATAACTCTTTAAATCATTTCATCAATTCATCATTATTTCTTGATCCTTCTCATGATTTACTTCAACCTACTCAAACCCTTGTCTCTCATGTACATTCTCTTTTTTTCCACGCAAAAGATGGCGTTGTCAAAATCTACCTTTCTTCTACACTTCCCATTCCGCTTATAGTTATAACAAAGTAAGGTTCCTTAAGCCCCTATCGGTTCACCCTTCTGGAAAATCATGCTTACAGAAACGTCTCACACACATATCATCTGAATTAGCCAATTTGATAAAGTTGCCTTTCTTCAGTTGTTTTCTTCTAATATTTCTCTCAATGCTTCGCACAAACTGATCAAATTAGTGTCTTAAAGTAAATCAATTCTCTCTACACTTGAAATTAATGGCAAAGTTGCTCATTCACCCAGAAGTACTTCTAGCATTTTTAACGAATACTTTTCCTCTGTTTTCTCTCCCAATAGCTTTCCCAATAATCCACATTCTTGAAATTCAGAATCTTTGAACCTAGCTGAAATTATTCTTAATTCTTTCTCTGCACATACAATCTTTAAGATCCTTTCGTCTCTGATGCCTCATTCCATTTCATTCCACATTGGCCATTGTCCAATTCCTTTATTAAAAACATTGCGTCTTCCGTTACTGAACCTATGTTCCATCTCTTTCGTTCCCTAAAATATGGAATACTACTTTAGCTGTTCCTATTTTCAAAACGGGCAAAAATCTTCCCCGACAACACTACTTTTCTTATCGGCAATTTCTATTTTCTCTCACCTATCCCTTGCATTAAAAGAGTTATATTTAATGCTATTTATCCCAACCCTCTCCAACTGATTTCAAAACATCTCAGTATGTCATTATGTCACATAAATCTACTGCATCTACGATTTCTCGATAGTGTCTATTCTCACTTTGATCATAACGTTCCTCTTTTTTGCCTCTATCTTGACTTTCAAAAAGCTTTTGATAAAGTTCCTTATTGTATCTTGCTGAGCAAACTTTCGAAACTTGGAATTGACTATTCTTTCATTTCTCTCATGTCCGATTATCTTTTCGACAGAACTCAGTTTGTTAGTATTGACTCCGTATTTTCTAATGAACGTCCTGTTACTTCTGGTGTACCTCAAGATTCGATTCTTGGGCCACTTCTCTTAATTATATTCATCAATGATTTTATACTGCGGGTTTCTGAATCTAATTCTGATTGCATGCTATAGGCTGATGATGACACTCGCATTTTCTTTTCTGTTTCAAATAGTACAGTCAAGCATTGCTCAGGCTGACCTCTGATCATCTAAGTAGTAATACAGTGCAGAAGTACGTTGATATTTTTGAACTTTGACCCTGGCGGGCATGGCAATGATGTAATTGGATACTTTGATCGTCTGTGTTCCTCTGACGTCATTGGAAGATATTCTCTTTTGTTGTAATATTTGTTGGCAAACACATATGTTTGCAGTCTATTGTATAAAATGTAACAGTTTTTCTTATTCATATATGTTGAGGAATTTTCAAAATCCCGTGAGATTAGCATTTTTGCAATCTATTGTTTAAAATCGAACCAATTTTTCGATTCATATTACATAAACAATCTTCAAAAATAAACATAAATACATGTTTTCACAGATGCATACTCTCACCATACAGAGAAAACGAACATTTATAAATAATAAATTAATTTACAAAGAAAATATAAAATGCACTACTAAAGGATAAAGTTCATACAGCGAATTTTATCTACAGTTCAATGAACAAACATAATATTCGTCAAACCTTTATTTTGGGATGGGAATGCTGTAGGAAACAAACGCAATGTGTATTGCACGTTATGAATTTCACACGGAAGTATCTAAATTAATGATTAATAAACAAGTCAAATGAGGTGATAGATCACAGTATAAAACACATGACAATTAACAGTTTAAACAAATTCAGTTAAAAATGTGTATTAACAAACAAACGTAGTTTTATTTATAATAAAGTATATAATAAATTTAACATCAGACAATAAATTTGCAACAATTGATTAAAATAAAATTGATTACGTTTTTAAAAATATATCTGTAAAACCTAACCAGAAATAATATTGCAAAAAAAGCGTTAAGAATCAAAACAATATCTGAGATTTAATTATAAAAATAGCTTACCAAAAAGTGTTCTATCTAAATGATATTCCGATTTATTTTAACCATAACAATTTCCTCGTCACTTTCCGGGTCACAACATGTTTCATTAAAAACTAAGGTTCTCCTCTTCTCTCTATTTCCTTATGTTATCACTAAATTCTCCTTCAAAATGAATTCTCTTTAAATCAAATTGCCTCTCCAAGTTTTGCTACAATTCCCAATGCTGGTATCTAAATTCCTGTTCTTCTATTGAATTTGACGTTCTCTTGCTTCGTGGCTTTCGCTGGATATTTTTTTCTACCTAAACTTACCTAAGACTTCTTCTTAAGCTAGACTTCTGCCATTTTTCCTGTGTTTCAAGTTTCTAGATCTTACTTTTCTTAACAAATTACTTTTCCAATCATGCATATAATTCTCACTCTTAATCAAATGTTTTGTTCCATTTTCTTCGCTTTTATAAAGCAAAACTTGTGCTTTTAACAATTTCTATCGTATAATTACTTTTGCTAACTTCATTATCTCAAATCTAGAAATAGATTTTTGGTCTAAACCTAGAATGTTTAAAAATCAACTACTCACATTTTTTCTTTCTTCTTATTTCAATTTGATCTTCAACATAAATGCGATTTCTTCCCATTTTGTACCTGTTACTAATTTCTTTAATTTTGTAGATATTTTTCTCTATTTCTATTTTTTTAAATTTATTTGCATAAACTGCTATTTGATACACTACATTATAATTATTATTATCCCCATTATTATTATTATTAATATTATTATTATTCTTGCATCTCACAGCTTCATGCTGGTATCCCTCTCAGCTCGGTGAACTCACTAGTTCCCAGGGAGTCTGAGAGCTTTCCTCAGGACTCTAGCTGTTCCTAACAATGCTGCCTTCTGTGCTACTGCTCCTCCCCACTTTGGTACTCCCAACTCGTCCAAGTATCTCTTATGCTTCTTGCTCACTGCTCCTAGTGCTCCTACAACTACCGGAACTACTTCAACTTTCTTTAACTTCCACAGCCTTTCTATTTCCTCTACTAACTCTCTGTACTTGTCTATCTTCTCTTTCTCCTTGCTTTCTGTCCTTTGGTACAGCTATGTCTATCACTGTTCCCCATCTTTTCTCTTTGTCTACCACTACTATGTCTGGCCTCTGTGCGTCTATTACCTTGCTTGTCTGGATGTTGAAGTCCCACAGTATCTTAACCTTATCCGTCTCTATGACTCCCTGTGGCTTGTGCTCATACCCCTTGTCCCTGCTTCTAACTCATGCTGCCTGCTCAAGCTCCAATGTACTATTCATCCCATCTTCTCATGCCTGAACTTATACTCATTCTGCGGCAACATCTCACACCCTGCTATCAGATGATCTACTGTCTCCACCTCTTTCTTACATAGCTTGCACTAATCACTTACTTTTACTCTTCTGTCTATATGTTTCTTCAACCAGTTTGTTCTTATTGCTTGCTCCTGTGCTGCCATTATCAGTGCTCCTGTTTCTCTTTTTTTCCTGCATTCTTTAACCACTTATTGCTTTTTTCTCTGTCACATTTTTCTGTGTTCCTCCAGTATTCTCCATGCATTGCCTTCTGCCTATACCATGTTTGTCTCTCTGATTCCATCCTACTCTGGTATACCTTCTTTCCTTCACTCTCAGTTCTTATCTTCCTTAACTCCTTAGTGACCTCCAGTATTGACCCTCTAGGTTGTGCTTCCACATACTCCTTTCGCCTAGTGCTTCTGCATCTACAGTTTCCTCCACACTTAGCAGTCCTTTCCCTCATTTATGTCTTGCGATGTAAAATCTATCAACATCTTCATTTAAGGTGAATGCTCTCTCTGCTGGTAGTATCTTCCTTGGCTTCCCGTCTAGCTCCCTAAGTTCATTCTTGTTCCACCTAACTATTCCTGCCGAATATCTCAACACTGGTATCACCCATGTAATAATTGCTTTTATACTATTCTGCCCATTCAATGCTGACATCTGTAGTACCTTCCTTACTCTCCTCTTGTATTCTTTTCTAAACCTCATCTTCATTTCCTCATGATCTGTTCTGACACTCTCTATCACACCTAATTACTTGTACTCCTCGTTGATTTCCTCAATCGTATCCCCACTGCGCGTCCTTAAACTATCCCCATCCATACAGTTACATCTAGTCATTGTCACTGCCGCACACTTTAGTAATCCAAATTCTAAACCTGAATCTCTGCTTGCCTTCTCCAATGTTTCCACTTGCTTCTGCAACATCTTCCTTGAACTAGCATACATCTTCAGGTCGTCCATGTACCACAGGTGACTCACTGTTCTACCATTCTTCTCCAACTATACCCTATTCCTGTCTCCTTTAACTTTTCTGTAATAGGGATTAAGCTAACTACAAACAGTAGTGGTGTTAAGCGGTCTCCCTGGAATATGCTTCACCTAAACCTCAACCTGTACCCATCTATCTCAGTCTGCCTCTCTAGAAACTCAACCCATTTCCGTGAAGCTCCATTGGCTTCTAGCGTCCTCAATACTCACCTATGCGATATGCTGTCATACGCCTTCCTGTATTCTATCCATACCATTGCTAAGTTTGTCTTCCTTCTTCTACAATTCTCCTCCACTGCCTGGTCTATCAACAACTGATCTTTGCATCCTTTCACCTTGTCCTACATCCCTTCTGCTTCTCTGGTATCAACCTGTTCTGTTCTAAGTAACATGCCAGCCTACCTTAAATCACAGAAGTTACCAATTTTCAAGTTGTTTGCAGACATGTTATTGGCCTAAAGTTGCTTGCCTCACTACCTTTCTTTAGGTCCTTCTGTGTCAGAAACGTCCTTCCCACTACCATCCACTCTGTACACCCACTCACCGCACACTCATCCAATGCTACTGCTAGTCTCTCATGAATACTTGTGAACTTCTTCAACCAATATCCATGTACCTCATCTCTGCCTGGCGTCTTCCAGTTCTTCATCTTCATTTTAGCTTCCTTCAGTTTTACAGTTGTGATTACGTCTTCTTTTCTGAACTCCTTCTGCATCTGCTCACTCTCTATCTCTGATTACGCACTTCCCCATATATTCTTCTTCTTGAGTCTCAAACTTCATATTGTCTCTTGCCTGCTTTGCCCTTGCCCCATCTTTTCTCAATTTCTCACCTTCTGCAACTTATCTCGGCCAAAGTCGAAATCGAATTCTAGAATAAAAGAAACAAATCCTGGAAGTACAGCACTTATTACTGGAATTAGTATATTAAACACGCACGTTCGCAACATCTTCACAATAATCGGACAACAATACTTTCTTATCCGGGAAGCAACACCACTGAACTCCCAGGAAAATATCGCTTTACCTAAAAACACACGTCACTACACATAGAATTTCAAATCAAATCTGAAAATACTTCTAAACGGAATCCACAGGAAATTTACACCCAGGTAAATCGTTTCTTTAAAATCACACCTGTCTGCACTGATCACACCTATTCAAGAACTTCGAAATCAAAACATGCTATCTCATCTTGCACAATCTAGCCAAACAGAATTTCACTGTAATCCCAGTTTTCGAAAATTTTCTTCTCTCTTCACGCATTATTGATACTTGTCTTCTTGTTTGGTACGTTATTCATCTCTCCAGCAAAGGACTCTTACATTTCATTTGTAATTTAAGGAGCTTTTTTTCTAATTCACCCAACTCATTTCGCCCTA
>CABFPE010000018.1:122671-134874 GCA_900660155.1 Hofstenia miamia | reverse complement strand
TTCTTCTCTCTTCACGCATTATTGATACTTGTCTTCTTGTTTGGTACGTTATTCATCTCTCCAGCAAAGGACTCTTACATTTCATTTGTAATTTAAGGAGCTTTTTTTCTAATTCACCCAACTCATTTCGCCCTACAACATCTCATTATTCACTTCGTAACCCGTATATCTCATACACAAGCGTTGCATCTAGTGACTTTCATACCCGCCATTATCTTCTTCCGATGCCTCAACACAATATCACTTAATCTCCTACTCTGATCTAAGATCAATGAACTTATTCAAGTTTAGTTTTGGTTATATTATAATTATTGTAACTAGAATAATTAAAAGGCAGTTTGCTATAACTATACATGAATCCTTTAAAAAAATTACAAAAGTTCATTCAAGTTATTATCCAATCGAATCCTATAATTTACTAAGTAATCATTTAAATTATCGTTTATAAAATTTTGACTTATTATTTCTGAGATATTTAAAGCAATCAATGGCCAATTATTGCTGAAAATAAAACCTTAAGATTATTTATCTAAATACTAAAAATCCTCGTGCAAATCCCAATCAATTTATTCAAATGGTAAGCAAAATCGAAAACAATGCAATATACGTCTTTAAAGAAACTTGGTTAAATGATTCTAATAATTTAAATTTTTTATATAAATAGTAATATTTTTGATATTCATTTTAAAAATCGATCCGAACGTGGTGGGGGAATTAATAATGCTGAATCCAAAACCCTTTAAAATTTGAAGTTCAAATCAAAACACAAAAATGACTTAGGAATCAAACACGAAATTTTGGAAACTATGTGGATTAAAGTAAAATCTTTTTTCAAACTTTTGCAGCACTGAACTCGTAAGCATTTATTACAATCCAAATAAAAATTTTATTTCTAATTTTTGCAACCACAGAAATCGAACATACCATTTCTAAAAATAAATTTATTAGTTTGCTTGGAGATTTTAATTCCTATTATTTAAATTCAGCTAAATCAAATTGAATTGAACATGTTTGTGATATTTTAGTAACCAGGGGGTACGCAGGATTTTTTCTGACAGGCGGGGTCACCTCAGTAGTGCTGAAGTAAATGAGCAAAAGGCCGGTGATTCCAACGTTATTAAAGAACAGGTAAATAATAACAATAAACTCTTTTGAACTCACGAAATCGAAGCTTAGTGATATTAATTGGACTAATTACGAGGAGGCTAAGCAATTAATAAAGCGGAGCCGCACATCAAATTACGAAAAATAGAATTTTTATGTCAAGAGAATTTGGAAAGCTAAATGCTAAATATTAGTATTGAAGCTATTTAATATGATAATATGAAATACAGGGATAAGAAGGAAATCGCAAATATTTCAAACAAAAATTTTGAAAATATTGGTAAATTCAATTTTAAATTCTACATGCTTCTGTAAGATCTGCTCCTCAAATTGAAGCATAATTTTTTTTCAAAATTTCTTGTCATGTTGTTTCTCAATAGAGATTTTGGGCATTTTGGCATTAATAGATAATATTTCAAATATACTGTAAATTAGTGCTTTGCATTTTCAGAATTGACACTAACCGTTCCCGACCGGCGTCCGTTTTTCTCCGGTGCCCGCCCACACAGTAAAATTGACTGTGCTGTCAGGTAACCCCTATCCATTGATAAATAAGCAAAAATTTTGAAAATTTTCATTAACATGCGCGAAACTTCTTATGACACACAAAAAATTAGTTCTATCTATATTCAAGATCAAATCAACGATTTTATAATACACCCAACTATAACTGAGTAGTGCTGGACTTTTAAAGTTTCGTTGTTTCTAATTAAAAATCGAAATCTTACTTAAATCAAAACTAACAAAATCTAGTTCATATATTTGGTTAATGCTTTTAAATATATTGATGCACTGCTACTGTATTATTTCACATTTGACTTTTATTGCATCAATTCTATAGGATATCTATAAAAAATGGCTTTAAGAAAAAACCTGTTACTCAAATCCTGTCATCGTTGCTCACGTTTAATAACTCTTGTAAAATTAAAAAATTTACAAATATTTTAGTTTGATGTGTTGTTTGTCGTATATAAAATATAATAAAAATCAAAATAAAAACAAACATTTCGGAAAGGGCTTAGATTTTCTATATTAGACTTTTTAGAAATCCTTTCCCAATAATTAAAGAAAATGGAACATAAGTTCTTTGAAACTGAATTAGGCTATGCAATTTTACCATCTAATTTTTCATCTTCTGGGACATTTGCGGATACAGCTATTCCTAAACCTTTTATGTTTTGTCCCTAGAAAAAAAGTAGATTTGGCAACAGAATGTGCAAATTTGATCCACAATAAAATGTATGATTTAATTCTGACTGTTTTAGAAATGATTCATTGAAATTATTTATCTGACACATAATCAAGACGATGCCAGACAACAATGATTGGGAATATTATATGCCCAATGCTCGCCTGGTAACATTAATTTTTGGTAAAATCTTATACTCGCTAAATTAAATAATATCATTCATTATTTTGACTGGATACTCATAGTTGACAAATAATATGCGATCAAAAATGAAAGTGGTCAAATCTGACAACTTAGGCTTTCTAGTGGTTAGGAAATACTGATAGCACAGACTGTCAAACAGACGCGAAAAAATACCTTTGGCAGAGGTAATTTTTGTTGTTTGCGTATTAACATATTTTATACTTTGTGTCTAATGAAAGACGTTTTCCTGAGCCTGTTATTAAATTAAACGGAAATATAAAAGAGTTAACATAGAAATGAGATTATTTTTTAGAAAAGTCACTTGAACTTATGAAAAATTATTACAATTACGAACTTAACTATTATTTAAAATGTATCAATACAAACGCTGAACAATATTCAAAGTGAAGCGTATAGGTCAACTGCATTTTGGTCTAGTTTTGCTCGCATGTGTGTGAAAAATGCCAAATTTAATAATTCATTATGCATTTTACTAAATTTATTCTCAACTTTATCGGTTTTGACAAAAATTATAGGCGCCAATATTTGGTTGCCGGATGACATTATTAATACATATATATCTAATGTATTATATATGCACATATAATGTTTCTAAATTTAGTAGTAAAATGGTGAATTTCCCTGGTATTTCATAACACTCTAAAAGAGAAACATGACGCATTTCGAAAAGCTTTTCAAAGCAGTTTGCATTCTTATAGTATATGGAATTTCATTAGCGGCTGAATACACAACATATGTTAAGCCTGCAAAAGAGGATACCGGTACAATGTTTCCAAACCTAGAGGATTTAGTAAGTAGCCATAATTCAATGTACATTATAAGTTTAGTTTCACTGATAATCACGCTTAATCTTAAAAAACAGAATTTTAGTTAATCATATAAAAACTAAATTGACTTATTTGTAAAAATGTATACAAATAGAATATATATATAGGAAAATATGCCTGGAAATACGATGCTTTGAAATGTTGGAAAGTGCAGAAGCGGGGTTGTGTTATGTTCTTTATATTGAATATGCCCAAAATTTTGCTACAAGCCAGTGATTTTAACTTTATGTATTGTTCATTATTGTTTTTTGTCCTCACAAAGGAATAGACTCTTTTATGTGCAACAATATTTTGAAAAGCATTGAAACATTTAAAAATAAATTGATATATCAACAATAACTATGTATAAAACTTTCAAGATATATAGTTAACAGTTTCTATAAGAAGTGGTTAACTTCATAACCATTATCTTCCGCATTTTACATGAGTTATTTTAATCTTTACTCGTACCCTTGACAGTTATAGCCATGTCAAATTTACCCTTGGATATTACCTGTACACACTGAAGGTTAGTTTCTTTCCATTTATGATTATGTATATACAGGGGTGTGCGTAACTTTCTTTACTCAATGTTTATAAAAAAACATTTACTAATCATCAAACATTATATATTTTCATTCTTTTAACGCGAGTAAGTAATTGTCGTAAGCCAATTATCATAACTAATAGTGTATGCCGTATCAAAGTCATGTCCATAAATAGATCTAAACCAACGTCATTTAGTTTTGAGTATGCGTTTCTAAACATTTTGGTAAGTAGACAACGATGTCTTCGCAACTCTCTCTGGAAAAGCGAATTTTTGTGTTTGAAAAATGGTGGAAGTGTTGGTATGTTTTATGCAGAAAATTCCAGAGCTTTGCAAGTGAAAGCAAGTCTTCAGTTTGGAATTCGGAGATGCAGTTTCCAAAGGATAATGATTACATTGGTCTCAACATCTATCGCTCAAGCCTACATCAAAAACTGAACGATGAGGACTTTGATCAATGAATTCAGTTCTGTGAAATGTTTCTACATGATTGACAGAATCGTGTGGACTAATGAATTGACATTTAAATTAAACGGCCACGTGAATGTTCATAAGGCCGTTTACTATTTGGAGGCCAATCTATATTTGGTGATTGAGAATGTCAATGTATCCCCTGGTGCATTGTTTGGGGAGCTGTGGGTTCTACTGGTTTACTTGGCCCATATATTTCTAAGGACAGGCTGAGAGGTGAAAATTTTTTCCAAAAATGATATATTTGAGGCAAAACGGCACTCTACTGCACTACAGCAATATGGTTCGTAATTATCTCAATCAAACTTTCAATACCTGGATAGCACGAAGGAGCATCATCAATTGGCCACCGAGATCTCCGTACCTAAACCCTTGCGACTACATATAGTGGGGAATTACCGTCACTCCCGGCAATTTGGGGGTCGGCTTATGGCCGTGTGTATCCTTAATCCATATTTGCCGAGTCATTACAGGTTGGTAATTATTGTAAACACAATATAGCACAGGTATATACTGCTACATGCATAGTAATTTATGTTAGTAGAACACTGTATTTATGAAAAATTTAAAATCCAAGAAATGTAGCCGTGAGAACAACAAAATAACTTCCGTGTTCGATCGTTTTCCTGAAATCATACATGAAAAATATCATCGTTATGATTTCAAAATTTGGGGTAGACTTAATCGGCTTAATTTTCTTAAATAAAAAATACGTTTGGGTTCTAGCATTTTGTGTGAATACATTAATTAAATTTCTCAGTTAAGTTCTTCTATTGTAGAATAAACAGCTAAATTTTTTCATACTTCAAAGTAGTTTAAAGTTGTAACTGTTAACAAGAAATGTTTTTGCTTTCAAATTTATATTTTGAATTTAATTCTAAATTCGGATTCGGATTCGCAAAACTATTGCATGAATTCGAAATACAACAAGTGAATTCGCAGGGTTCTATGATCACAGAAACAAACGAAAATCAACATATAAACTTCTGAAACCACTAAAATTAATAGGGACTTATTAGTATAATTAAATCATTACATAATAATGAGCCTGACTTTATTGAGAGGAGCCTTTTGTGTAATATTTTTCAACTATTTGCTTATATAAACATGAACCGGTAACCCAGCGCCCCGGAAGCCTTAAGGAACAAATTGACAATCCAGTAAATTCCTCACCCAGTGACCCAGTTGCAACTCTGACAGCTATTACCGATGACTTAACTGCATTGAGCATTCTGCAGACCTACACTGGCTCTATTTTAATCTATAAAAATACATGTTTAAATTGAAATATACTTTAGCAATTTTACGACTTTCGTTAATTGCAATTTGCAAATTTCGATATGAATATTTCAACTGTCACATTTTGGGACCCTATAGTCTACTATTATTAACCTTGTGGATTCTGGTTATATATCAAATATACTCGCTAACTGGCATCATATAATTTTTGTTTTTCAGCTTTATCAAATGTTAATCATTCAAAAGAAAATTGTAATATTCACAAATTTTCAAAAGCCATCTATATTAATGATGGGAGTATACCATCTTCGGAGGCAAGAGACGTAATGTAATCGATTAAAACTCCCACATAATGATAAATAATTTATAGTGTTTATGAATTGATTTACATAAATAAAATATGATTTAAATGTGTAGGCCTTTTACATTATTTAGTTAGAGTAATAGTGTGATTTGCTTAATTTTAAATATGTGTAAGCATAGCTAGTGTGTATACTTAAAGATGTTTACTGTTCTATTTTACATGTATTCAATGAGGTTCTGCGGGACCGTCTAGTCCCATGGGCTTTATCGGTTCCAGTCCCATGGGACTGGGATTTGGGACCAAAAAACTGAATGGCACAGGGACCAACATGGGGCTGGTACCAAAATGAAGAGGTGGGATCACCGATTTCAGAATATTTATTATAATTTGTGCTAATTTTGGTCAAAATGGAATTTATTCCATGGGACTAGTAGGACAACAAAATTTTATGGGACAGGACTGGGCCTAAAATCCTTATCCGGCAGAACCCTAGTATTCAAACAGATGAAACTGTCATTGTCATTGAACATCCTACTCATACTGAAATCGAATAAAAGTTAATAGGCCTAAACTAAAAAATTGAAGATTCTGAGCAGTCTGAGTTTAATTTTTTTCTGAAATGGATCTTACATTTTCTGAATTTGATCTTACTTTTTCTGAAATAGATCTTGAAAAGATGTAGTTTTATTACACAAATGTGCTTTTTTAATAAATACATTATATTTTTTTTCCTAATTTCATACTTAGAGAAATTTTTGGTAATAATTAGAGATGCTGGAAGGATAATCCACGTGGTGGGCTAGAAAACAGACTTATGAAGGCTACAATATCGCCTAACATTTCTTGAATACATTTCTTTAGTTGTGAACCCTTTGTTTTGTTTTAATATCAATGGAATGGTTCTTGGTCTACAAAATTGACTGGAATTTTTAATAGTATTGCTAGTTTGTATTGCATACTTGAACCAAATCTTACATCAAATCCCTACTTGTAAAGAGTATCTATCGCTTCTCTTTGTTTTCTTTACTGCAACTCACAGGATGCGATTGAAGTAGCCATTGAGACATCGTAAAAACTTCTGAGGTGGTTTAACTGTGCAATTTAATATCATGAGACGATCGCATATGACAGGTTATATAGAGGACCGCCGACTAGCATTAAATTTATAATATTGATTGTTGAAGTAGTGTTATTATTATTAGGTGCTTAGTAAGTTGTGTCATCATGTGATTTATACAATAAAAACCAAAAATCTTTTTGAATTAATGGCCAAAATATCTAATAAATTAAAGCATTTTTAATTAAATGCATTAACAATAATATTATAACATGTTGTTCATAATATTGCATTAAGTCTAATAAGTAATGTAAAATTTCTTTTTAGAAAACACTATATTATACGGTACAATACATTGGATGGCCAAACAAACGCACTGAGAATATTTCTCTAGAAGTTCCTGGTTATAAAAGAAAACGAGGGTTATCAGTGCCGACATTAAAGAATACACCTTATATAGGTTATGTAAAAGAAGCTCAACTATGCAACTTTGACAGAAGCGATGATTGGAATATTCATTATATTAAATTAATGGTTAACAGATCACTCGTGGAAAAGAAAAGGAATATGATCCAATTAATGAAATTCAAGAAAGATAGTTATTCATTTTGGAAAGAAGGATGTTGGACATTACGAGTCGAACTTAATTCTGTAAAGGTCATTGAAGAGGTACATAGTTATTGAAAGTTTTAGCGATCTGTGAAAATATGTTGATGTTTTTTGTGACTAATGTTAATATGCTATTTGCTCAAAATTTGGTTGATTAAATAGGCTACCCATGTGTTTTTGTTGGTTACGTGGATAATATATAGTCTCTTTGTAAACTCAAACTTTCCAAACTTTCAACATTTTGTAACTATCTAGTACTTAGGCAAGAAAGGCTTCAGTATTTCACTTCTGTAAAAGAAACAGTAAGAAAAGGAAGATTGGTTACATTATGTAATAACAACACCCAAAACTGAGTCTAAAATTTCAATACTCTTTACCCAAACTTTTCTACCAAAAATCTAACGACTTGGTTTTAGTTAATTAATACATAGTTAAGGAGGGCTACAAGTCCACAATAGACTTCATGGTCTCTTTTCTGAAGTCCCTAAAATTTAAATCCTGAATAAGTGCAGGAGAATCCAATGAAATTTAACATCATCTTAAACTGATAATCCGAAAAGTCATTAGGGTAGCGAATGAATTCCGATATACTTAATTATAACACTGCTAAGCAAAGATTTTGTTTATCTGCAAATTTTTATTGCGGTTTTACAAATTAGGTATCCTTGATCACGAATCTAAAGTTAGTTTTTCAATACAACCATTATTCAGAGAGTTATGTAGAATTTAATATATTTTATTTAGGGCACATACCATACTACTTATAAGATATAGATTTCAAGTAATGAGTAATTATTTTGACATTTTTCCTCATGATTTTTTTCAACAAGATTATTTTGTTTTGCTTAGCATTAAAAAATTGGCTTTCTCTTTGCTAACAGTGAGACTAATGGTCTGTCTAAATTCTCCGTATTCTAAGACATGCTATGAGTCAATCAGCATTTACATGAACCAATTTCATTGCAGCTCTAATTTACTCTTCATTCTAAATGTTTTACTGAATGTTTGGTTTCATTTCAATCAGAACATGGCTCATAAATACTCAATTAACTTTAAGTTTGTTCTCAACTTTCTATGCAGATGGAGTTCCATCCTTGCTGTTGTGCAAGCATTCTTCAATTACTATGCCGTTTGTCCTTCAGTTATTTTATTCAAGTATAGCTACTAGCATAGTGCCTGACGCTTGCAGATTTCCTGGAGATAACGCCAATCAGAGGCGGTATACAGCTCTAAAGATTAGGAGGAGCTTAAAATAAAATGGCCTTCATTACTTAATATGATTTTTATTTTGCTTGGGCGGCCTTATCAAATATTTACTTTGACTAAGGGGGTTTAGTCCCATCAAGCCTTCCCGTCTTGTACTCGCCTCTGTAGCCAATGTTCACTCTTATCGACCAATCAATATTCTTCCTCGCCTTTTTGAAAAAATAATATTTAAATATCTTTATCCACATATTTCTTCTAAAATCACGATTTGTCAGTACGGTTTCCTACAAAAGAAATCTACTACGTCTCAGCAATTACTATATCTTGATAATATTTACAAAAATCTTGATAATAATGTAGAAGCTATTAGTCCTTATAGATTTTGAAAAGGCATTTGACAAAGTGCATCACAAAATATCGGCGTTACGTAAGCTTAGACACTTCAATATTGATCTCTCCCTTTGCAGCCAGTGTGTAAAAACTAAAGATGCGATTTCTCAACCTTTTGCAATTAAATCATGTGAGTCTCAAGATAACGTTCTGGGTACTTTATTTTTCGTGATGTTCAGGAATGACCTTCTTAATTCTATTCTCTGTCCATCACCTTTCATATATGCTGATGATTCTAAATTTTTGTACTTATTAAAAAATAATTTTATTGTGGACGAAATTTATATTAGTAACTGGGCTCTGAACAACAACATGAAGCTTAATCACAGCAAAACTGAAGTAATTGGGTTCTCTCGTAATAGATCGTATACACCTAATTTTGAAATTATCTATCATTCACCATTTAAAATACAGCAATTATGTAAGAGATTTATGGTTATTAATCAGTTCAAATTTGTCATAGACTCTACTTGGGAATAAAATTATCGAAAAATGTACGAATTCGGCATTTTTTACTACCAAGAGTAATGTCGCTTTCACTTTCTCTACCTTGTAAATATCAACTTTATTATTCTCATGTTCTTTGGGTTTTTGCTATGCCCTTCACAAATCTGGCTTCTGACTATTACAACTCACAAAAAATTTGAAAGATTACATTTACGTCAACTTCAATGGATTACAGGTCTTTTCCATAAACCTTACCGTGATTTCTTAATTATGTAACTCTATGTCTATTTCATATCTATTTGAATATTATGATTTAGTCTTGTTCAATCGCATTTCCAATGGCAGTATTGACATATAGACATTTCAACTTGTAACCAATAGTTTTACTTGATTTAGAAAGAAATAATTGCAGCATGCTTATTGTAGGCATTGACATATGCAATTCAAGCAACTTATTGCTGTGAAAGAGCACTTGAGAATGAATAACATCATAACTGGAAGTTTTTTGAAAAATACAGTAATTATAACAATAATTGTGTAACATAATTTGACAATGTACTAAGAGAATGATAAAATTAAAAACAAAAAAGATTAAAATTTTGGTTTAAAAAAACAGGGGAGCTTAAGCCCCCTATCCCCGAGATTTGACACCAATGGCAGATATGGGTGATTGTGCACCCAGCCAATTTACCTAGAACATGTTACGACAGCATGTGAGAGAAGTTCGTGAAAATAAGTTAGATCTATCGTTGAAGGGTTTCTCAGAATACATAAATATCAAAACTTGGTTGATAACTATAACTTGCTAGGATGATTCAAACGGTTGGGATGCAATACGTCAATCAAACTGCACTCCCCCACGCACATCTTGAATTTTTTCTTTCGAATTTAGAAGCTTCCAGTGAAAAGCACCGTGTAAGTTTTCACCAATTGTCAATGGGAGACAACGATGATGAGCAATTGTATTTGGTCTCTTCATCGTAATAATGAAAATGACTTCAAAGGAAAAAGCATTTAGTCTATTTCATTTCATCCGCATGAATCAGTAAACGTTATTTCAAATAAAAACGTGGATTTTGAAACATGTTTTGTATTTAACCGAATCAGAACAACTGAAACAATTATTTTTGCACAACCCGCACATGTATAATCAATAGATATGTGCATCAAGAAGTATTATAGTTTTGATGTTATATAAGTACTGAATCATTTCTGCAATAATGAATATAATATCTTTGATTTTTACAACTAGGCTCAATTTTGGAATTATGAATTCAAAGATGCATGTGAATTCTTTAAAGAAAAGTATAGTTTTCATCCTATGCCCCTGTAAATGGGCACACTAAAACTATCTCCATAAATATACATGCAATGTAAATATAAGATAAAAATTTGAACTCACAGTAAGAAATTTCATGTACGAATTTATTGTGAAAATTTGGAAATATTAAGAATGAACATTTGTAAAAATTCTCTTACATCACTAGTTTTGAAGTAAATTCATTCAATGTAAAGTGACTTTAGCAAAAATTGAGTTTTGCAATTTTCCAAGCTTGTCTATTGGAATTGGAATCTAATTGAATTCCAATTGGACATTGGAATTGGATTGGAATTGGTTGGACACGCAAAATTTTCCAAAACCACAATATTTTATAATATAATACTATTAAAATAATTGCCTTGGATATGGGTCTGATAATACTAGGTCTTTGCGAATCGGGATATTTTTGCTTCGAGTCGTATCTGATTTCGAATCTGGAGTCTTGTCTACGCACATAGGCCTATCAACATCATAATTGTAAAATCACCTTTAAATAATCAACTGTTCTACATTACGAAAAATTCAATTCTTTACATTTGTAATTGGCTAAAAAAAACGTGTAATTAATTATTATTGTTTGGTGTATAGATATAGCATTAACCAATCAATGTTGATGTTATTAAACTAAATAATGAAAACCTATCAAATATCACTTGAATAAAGTGTAAAGTTTGTTTACCAAATTGAAATTGCAAACTTTGTAATGAAGTGTTAATCTAACTTTTACGAAAAACTAGAAATGAAAATTGGTGTTAAGAAATTCAAAGCAATCACATTTACAAGAAGAGGCTACCACCATAATATCAATAAATTCTAACATCTTGATATTAGTAACGATCATTCAATAGACAATATTGCTCAACTCCAATGACTATGAAAGAAATTTGTGTGTAAAAGTTTTTTAATGAGAAAGTAATAGTATTGTTTTCAACTAAGCAAAAACATACACTGCACCATTCATTTTCAATCAGTAAAACTCGAGATGATTCAAACCAACGCGAAATCTATTAATGTTTAAATTTCGAGTCAGGTTGGGTCGAGTACCACAGGGCCCTAAGATAATACTCTGAATGCAATGCGTCCTATCATGGTAACGAATTGAAAAAATTGTCTCTTAATCATGTGAGCACAAAATAAGTAAGTTTTGTAAAATTATATTCTAATAGAATACAATGACTAGATCAGTATTATTGTGCTAATCGGACAGCATATGATACATAAATTCTTAAATTCATCGGTTGCATTGCTATTTATGTCCCATAATTGAGCCTTCACAGCAATTCCGGCATGATATGATAATATATATATA
>CABFPE010000018.1:109447-122465 GCA_900660155.1 Hofstenia miamia | reverse complement strand
ATCATATTATATCATATCAAGGACATACTAAATATACCAGGACGCAACTCTGGTTAAATGAGTGGTCAAAAAATGTGTGGGCTGACATTAAATTGCAAAATATATAAGAAAATTAAAATAAGAGGAAAATAATTTAATTAATAGGGTTTAATTTTCTCTCTTGATTTGAACCACTTGGATGTGAAGAATGATTAAAACAGGACACTTCGCCTTTAAAAAATACTTTGACAAGTCTATTTATAACTTCTTGTGTTGAAGTATTCAAAAAAAGACTCATATATTAAATTGAAGACTTTTTTGCAGCAGGTAGAGCAGTGTGGTCTGTATCGCTTAAAATAAATATAGCAGCGTTGTGTAAAAGAAAGCAGCTCTAACTTTGGAATTCGTAAATTACCATTTGACAAGAATTCTGTGAAATGGGAGATTTCTCCAATTGTGTCTGGGCCCGACGCAAAATTTTGCTAAACATAACTATTGCACATAATTTAAGGATCTACCTGTGTAAAACTGAATGATAACGTGAAGAATTTCGTGTTGCTATAACAGCAAAATCCTGCAAAAATTCTAGTCTATCATCATTAGAGGTTCGGATGACTGCTGCCCACTTGTCATTAAATCGCATGCTTGTCTGTTCAGATTTAACATTCAAAATTGTCCACATGTGATAAAAAGCAGCAATTGTTTTACTGTTAAATACAGCTAATGATAATCGAACATTTTGCCTTTCCAAAGGCTTTCGATTGAGAACTTTGAATGTCAAAGATGTCCGCCGAATAATAGAATTATTAATGGCATCTGCATTGAGAACTTCCTTAAGGTCATCCCATTTACCACGAACATGCTTACCTTTTAAGCACATGTATGAATTAAATGCATTTTGATGAATGATAAGAAATTTGAAGTAATAAATGCTATAAAATTCAGTGACAGTTGTATTTAATTCATTTGAAAAATGTTTATAACACATTCTGAAATTAATTTCAAGAGTCTTTGTTGGCTCATTTAACCAATTATTCCAAACATTCTTGATTAAATGAACTGGATCAAAGAGGGTGAACAATCGCTGGTTTTCTTTAACAGAATTAAACAAAGACAAAGGGGATTCAGGAGAACTGCCAAACAATGCAAAACATTTTCTATTTAACCTTAAATTGTCTGTTGAGACTGAAATAACAGTCCCTCCGTTATCATTAACAATCTTAATAACATCACAAATCTGGTGATATTGAAAAGCAGCATTGTTCTTGAATACTGGAATGAATGAATCTACCAATAAATGCGCCTCTGCTGTTTATAAAAGACACCATTATACAAAGAATGTAAATTTCATCAACAATAATTGTGCATTGTCTCTGATTTTAGGGCTTGGAAGTAATAATAAGTTTACATGTTTCTTTGCATTCTTCTAACGACCCAACATCTTTTGCTGAAATTAACTTTCTTTTAAGTGTTTGTGGATTAGGTAGGACCAGCCTAGCTATTACTATATATATTAAATTATATAAATGTAAGATTAGCATACTTCGTCTGAAGGAAATCCATATACTGTAAATTTTGATGTAATGGAATCAAAATTTTATTTACATACCATTGTATGTAATTACCAACTAGTCCGACCGGGTGAAAAAAGAATAATGATTGCAATTCCGTTATCTGTTTTAACATGAAACTCAGAGCACACATTATTTTCTTACTCAACAGCTGTTGTTGCGTCCTAGTGATTTAGTATGTCCTTCTATCATATATATACATGGTTTCATATTTAGTAGAATTCTGAATGACTAAGCTTTTTGGATAGTTGGTGTCATCTTATGACACTGTTTTATCAGTAGTTCTAGAATATTCTGTATGAGAAAACTTAATAAACCATGCTAAAGCGTTTCCTTTCGGGAAGAATTCTGCTTTTCCTGCTAAAACAAAAGAGGGTGATTTACTAAGAGAAATGTGAATTCAGTTACAAATTATTAAAAATAAATAGGTTCTTAAGCAAATTTTCTTCTGTCATACCATGCTTATGCTTCTTTGAATTAGAATCTCATACTATTTGTTGAAGGATTTCTCGACACTAGCACCAGGGAGGAAATAGTCTTGTGGCAGCACAATGAATTGATCTCACTCCCACTGGTCTCCTAATAACCTCGCACCGAATCTTAAAAAACTCTCAATAGAACACACACGAATATAAAACATGAATTGCTGTAATTTTTACTTGTACTACACCTCATACTATAGTTTCTGATAACTAAAATTTGTTCAGATGGGCAAAGGTGCCGTTGTGCGGTCAGGAGCTGTTTCTAAAGATTGCATGTTATTAAGAGAGATCTTGCTACTTATCTAAGTTTTTTGTAAGGGGAATTCTTACAATATGATAGGAGATCAAAATTTTTCACAAAACAGGAAAGCCCGTGTATCTTGCATATGTCACCTATATTTTGACTGGGAGCAAGATGGTACATCGTTTGCAATTAAACAGCCTCCCCCCCCACCCGAGTTTGAATAAAAAAAAACTCTAAATCATTTGATTCTTTTTCTTTGTGTTGTGTAAGTTGAAATTTTAGTTCAATGGAGAAAGTTTTGATCTCAAAGATATACCTCGTTCTGGCCACCCAACTGAAGTTGACGAAGGGCAATTAAACCAACTTTTACATGAGGATTCACGCCAAACAACAAGGGAATATATCATTGATTAAATAGTTGTTGGTTCTTATTTTTATTTTAAAAATGTAACTTAAAAAACAGCAAGAACTTAGTTGCCAAACCAATAAACAAAGTAACTACGTGAAAAGATTTGAGGGAAAACACGCTGTTTTAATTGAATTAACATTGCATATTTCAATTTGCATTAATATATGTTTTGTGAATAATTACTGTTTACTATTACGTTAGCCGGTTATGCATTAGATAATGAGAAGATTTCTATTATTAGATATAAGACGCAGTCTTTGACAGCCATTTTATCATTGCATTTTATTGATGTGCTAAGAATGAAAATAGTGAAGGAAAAATTTCAAGGCTACTTTTACATTGAAACTCACAGTGGTATTTCAAAGGTACAGATCATGAAGAGATTGAAGAACAGTTAAATCAGCAATTCTCGCAGGCTCCTACTGAATATTTGTCATTGTGAGTATCATTCAGGACAGGGTGAAAATTCATCTCCTATTCCTCTAGTTCAGATCATCCAAGGCATTCTCGAAACCTGCAAATGTTGAAATAGTGTGAATGCTTGTGGAAGAAAACTCCCATCAGTTTCTAAGACAATTTCTATTAACAAACATTGGCCTTTCAAAGGAAATTGTTGGATTAATGCTTACGAAAAACAATCTACGGCTTGCCAGTACTCAACGGCTGAACATTTTGTAGAGAGGTTCCATGGCCTTCAAATACAAGACTTTGCAATATAGATAGAAATGTTGCGCAGGAAATGCTGAACGCCAGCGTCATACATGCGCAAGATCATTTTATATAATTATTTATTTGATGTTGTAAAATGTGTTTTTCACTGGAGTTAATGTTGTATAAAGCTCAAAACTCTATAGTCGGCCCAAGCATAATTTTGAAAATATTAACATGAACTTAAAATGACCTTGAATTGCATTCGAAATTTTATTATAAATTTTTGAATTATTCAATTTCAGGATAGAAAATTTCATTCTCGTGTGGGGATGGATACATGTAAAACATTTTGGTGCACGTGTAATAAAGTATTCTTTACCAAAGTTGTTGCATTAAAAGAGCCCTACCCGGATATCACTAATAGCATCATTACTAAATTCCAACACTGTTTTATGCTACAAAACTGTGAGTGAAGCATTTGCTTCCAAAACAACTTGAGCTTAAGCTCATGAATTAGGCAAAATTCAATTCTAAAGAAAAATTAGAAATTTTATTTCTATTCAAACACGATACGTCGTTCCTAATTTCATAACATTAATAGTAATTGTGAATTCGAGTACGTTGCCTCGAATCTAGAAAAATTCGTGTTTTATTGTTCTTTAGAAACACTAAATACGAATTTACTTCAATCGTAAATTGATGTATTATTTGTAAATATTTTGTAACTACTTGTCAATTTTGTAAACACAACAATGAAACTGTGATATATAGTCAAAGTAAGAACTGAGATTTCATATTAGCAGCAATGCAAGCGCATCTACTACTCACTGTTTGTCTTATAATTGCAGGCTCGTTTGCATCTCGTTCACTTAAAATTGAAAGAAAACTAGATAAGGAAAGTGAATTTCAAAAAAGGAGCGGTGTTGGTTGCCCTTACTTATGTTCCAACAAAGTTTGCATTTATAAAAAATTTCTTTGTGATGGAATAAACAATTGCGGTGACTATTCTGATGAAGAATATTGTGATGGAAAATCGAAGAGCTCCTGTGAAGGGAATGAATTTGAATGTCGTATTGGTAACAAATGTCTTCCTTCCGAATGGGTATGTGATCACATTGATGATTGTGTTGACGGCAGTGATGAGAATCTATCACATTGTCCACCTAAACCCCCTGTAATGTACAAATGCTACTCAGATCAGTTTGAGTGCAATAATGGTAACACTAATTATGCATCTTTATTACTGTTATTTGTTTAGGTAGATGTGTTGCGGATACATGCAGGTGCAATGGCGTTGATGAATGTGGTGATGGTAGTGATGAATTGAAATGTGGCCCACGTACACTTCCTCCTACTACTACTGAACCCCCTCGACTTTGTGGTGCATTGGAGTTCATTTGCAAGTCAGATGGTTCCTGCATTCACTCATACTTACATTGCGACGGTACTTTTGATTGTCCCCAGGGTGAAGATGAACAAGGCTGTCCTTCAAAACCTATTCCGAAACCTAAACCATCTGGTATCTGTAACGACAATGAGTTTTTGTGCAATGATGGCAAATGTGTATATCATACTAAAGTATGTAACGGTATTTACGAATGTGAAGATGGTAGTGATGAAGGATTGTTTTGTGAGCCAGAACGCCCACCGAAAGAAATCAATTTGTGTGGTCCTAAGAAGTTTGTTTGCAATGACAAAACATGTATTGATGTTTCATTAGTGTGCGATGGCAGAATAGATTGTACTGACGCTTCCGATGAAGGGGACTTCTGTCCTGAACGTACAACCACGACACCTGCCCCAATTTGTGGATTCGGAGAATTTGCGTGCAAAGACGATGGAAAATGTGTTCCTCAGTACTTGGTATGTAATGGTCTTCCTGATTGTGGTGATCGATCTGATGAGGGTATCTTCTGTCCTCCACCAATAACAACCACGCTTGCGCCCAAATGCCTTTCTTATGAGTTTCAGTGTCGCTTTGGCAAATGCTTGCATTCTGATCTGGTGTGTAATGGCGTTGATGATTGCGGTGATAACTCGGATGAAGGATCATTCTGTATAAAACCGCCACATCCTCCTACAAAAATTCGCTGTGGCTCCACTGATTTCCAATGTCGAAATGGTGAGTGTATTCAGGGGGAATTTTATTGTGATGGTATTTCTCACTGTGAAGATAATTCTGATGAAATATTCTGTCCCATTATACCTGAGTGCTATCCAGATCAATTCGTTTGCAAAAACGGTAAATGCATCGATGGTTCCCTAACCTGTGATCGTAACAACGACTGTGGTGACAGCAGTGATGAGGTTGCAACTTTATGTAAAACAGGTAATTTGTATATAAATCGGGAAAGTATTTCTTAATTTTTAGCTTACCGCGAATGCAAGGAAGGAGAGTATCGATGTGGAAATGATGTTTGCATTTCTGAGCACAAAGTATGTGACATGGTGAATGATTGTGGAGATTACACAGACGAATACTTCTGTCCCCCCTCAATGTGCAGAGGTTATATGTGTAGTGACAAATCTTACTGTATTTCATGGCAACAGGTTTGTGATGGAACAATTGATTGCAAAAATTGGGACGATGAAGACCATTGCGAAATTCGACCGCCATTGAAAATTGAATACACATGCAAAGCCGAACACTATAGCTGTAAATCCAACTTCAAATGCATTCCCATATGGTAAAACAAATATTTATACACTTTATTAATAGCTTTATAGGAGCACATGTGATGGTGTTTTCGATTGTGCAGATGAATCCGATGAACGCGATTGCAATCAAAACCCTAATGCTGCGAACCCACTTTGTGCTTCTGGAAAATTCATGTGCAGCGACAAGACGTTCTGCGTGCCAGTAGATAGAATGTGTGACCAAAGAAACGATTGTCCCAACGGTTCCGATGAAATCCCCCGCTTGTGCTTTAAATACAATAGAATTGAATCATGAATTTTGAATATAATATTTCTTATCTTTATTCCATTCCCTGTTTAATATTAAGTTTTACGTAATAGTTAGCTCCCTACCACGGCTCCAAACATTTATTCAAAATTTTGTTTTTAATACTTGCCCATGCTAAGGATAGTTTCAACTTGTAATTAATATCATAATTTTACTGAACTGAAATTTGGGTTTTTCGGATATAAATGTTGAAATGCGTGTTGAAGTTTGTCACTAGAGGAGTCTTCTTCTCGTTATTACGCTGTACCTCTGTTCTGTCCCATTGAGGCTTGGAGACAATTCTTTGGAAATGTTCGAAACCATTTTGTCCTTTTAAATTGGCGCGGCGCGCTTAAGGTAAAAGGACACATTTTAGAAATTTATTATTTCGAGAATCTTGGGGCTATCAAATTCTAACTTTTCAGCATCAAGGTCGCAATCAGAACGGCATTTTTCTTGTAGAATGACTGTTGCATATTTTATATAAGCTCTAAGGATGTATGTCCTTAACTACATTACATGGATAGAAATAATGCGTTTACTAATTTGTTAATATATTTGAAGATATAAAATAATACATTGACCAGATTTCTTCAACCAAAGGGAAAATAGTAAATTTTTCAACGCTGGAATTTTATTTCCCACTTAGCATGTGCCGGTGTTGTGTACAGAACTAATGGCAAGCCTGGAAATAATCAACTTTTCTTTGCTATTCACTAGCAAAAATTATTTAGATTAAACCAATTCCCAAAAAATACTAACATGAAAACTTCATAAGAGTGAAGAAATCTTTGATTTTTTAAAACTGATGAAACCGTCATTTTTGTTTATTTTAACATAAACCACTTAGAAACGGCGGAAGCATCTAAAATAAACAGCTTTTGGATGAACATCAAATGTGTATCATCAACTGTAAAACTTCAACGATAAAAGCTATTCATGGTTATTTTATAACTGGGAAAATTTTTTGCTATGTATTTATTCAATTTGTAAAATTTAATTAGAGCGATTTTTCTAAAAATTTGACTACACTTTCTTGTGATTTGTAACCTTTTAAATTATTGGCTGCTAACCCTTTTTAAAATAATGACTAAACTAGGAACAATACTAGTTACACGTGCAAACATTACGTAATGCTCTGGGACAGAATGTTGCACCCTGATTAAATGAACTAGATGGAGTTTGTAACGAAAAATAGAATTCGAGGTGTGATACACATCTCTTTGGTTAAACTCCAGTCAATCACTGCGAAGGCTATAAAAGGCCTGCGGGAAAACGCCGAAAACCGTGTAGTGAACTGGGACCGCAAGAGGCAGAAGGAATGCTGACGGTTCAATCCAACGATTTAGATAGATTGGCACTAAGCAGAAAGGCTCTTCCGTAGAAGCAACTCTCTTATCCGCGACATAGTACAGCTTATTCTAGTTGCTTCCAGTAAATTACGACAGGCATCCTTGGTAAGAACCTTCCTTGTTCTGGTTGCACTAAATGGTTGGAAATTAACAGCCAGTGGGTTTTTAGATTTTAATGATATATAGCGTTTTATATTACAGTTTTTTAAATAAACATTAGTAAACTCTTCTGTTGGTATTCACAGTAACTAAACTTGTTTATTTAGAATTATTATTTTGCATAAGTAAGTTACTAAAACCGATTAGATAGGTTAACCAAAACCTCTATACTATTGGTTCAAAGCATTTGCCAGTATTTAACCCGATCGTACTTGTGCATTTAAAATAAGATTGTTCCAAAAACTTACCTAAAGTTCATCATGCACGTACCATTGTGAGTAATTAGAGAGTACTAGAGAGTAGTAAGTCAAATTGTAAGAGTAAATTTATTCTGTTTTTGATAAACTGTTATGGAATAGCAGTTACTACTAGAATAATTTTTTCAGAATCAGTAGCATTAGGAAAGTCAATTGGTTCTTTTGTAAGCTTTCTATTGAGAAATAAAAGAGCTAGGTCATGTTTGGAAAAATAATCAGAGTTCTCTAGAAAGCATCAATCTACCAAAACGATTTTCCAACATAAGCAATAAAAATAAATTCAAAAATTTCGTTTTCAATTGGTTTTATGATCATAATCTTTCAATTTATATAAGTGAGTGTCAAGAGTTAGGGAGCAGACGAAAAAGATTCCTTTGTAGAAGTTTTGCTATTTTTACTGAAAAAGGTTGATTCGTTACTAACTAATGTACATTTTGATAAAATTTATTCTATGCATATTGCTAATGAAATAATGGATTACATCATAAAAGAGCTAACATTAAGTCTAGACAAAGTTGCATCAAAAAAATTGAGATATATTAAGAAAAGAAATACAATTACCAAACCAACTAATATTAAAGAACAGGAAATGGATAAAAAATTGTTGAAGAATGCAAGACCAGTGATACCAATTTCCTTAGAGGCCGACATAAGAAAGTTAGTGATAAACCCCAACAACTGAAAAAAATATCACATCCACAAAGTTGCTAAATGATATTATATAAAGTCGTATAACGCGAGGGGTAGATGGGCTTACATAAACAATTTCTTATATTAAGAAAAAAGATTTTAAGCAACATTCAAGAATTAAGTATCAATAGCTCGCTAAAAAATAACCCAATATAGAAATTAAAAATAAATTCACGTTTAGAATTATAAACAAAGTAGAATTTTTAAGAGCAGTGTCATTAAAATTGAACAAGCCAAGTAGAGCTTCAAGTATACCAGTCTTCATAGTAAAAAGTTTCCAAGAAAATACTCCTAACTACTTTTCATTTTATTTACGCGATACACACAGTCTCCCAGATATTTTAAAAATGGCAGACAATTCCAATTCACAAAAAGGCGATCCAACAAAATGGGAAAATGACCGTCCTATTGCATCATCAATCCACTTGCCAAGTTTTTTGAATACACATTAAGTAGGCAGATCAAAACGTATCTAAAAACTGAAAATATAATAAGCAAGAAAAGATAAAAAATAACATCAAGTTAGAACTTCCAACTAACAGCATCCAGCAGAGCAAGTCAGTAAAATATTTGGGAGTTAACATTGACGAAAAATTCCAAATCAAAGAATTCGTAAACAGCAAGAAAATGCTTAGAATGGCATTAGCAGTGCAGTTTATAAAGCACATTCAACAGTTCGCCTAGTGTGCAGAGGTTATAAATGCCTTCGTATTCATACGGCTGTATGCTATCTAAATGGTTTGTCCCTATCTCAACAGCAGGGCATAAATAAAGTATGCAACTGGTCGATAGCAACATTGTACGACTTAATAGTTACGCAAATCCAGAGTTGGAACCGGACCGCATATCGTCGGTCCGGTGCCGGCCCGCATCAACCCAATAATTTGTCCATTATGCATTATAATTTAAAAATTTAAAATTATGCTAAATTTAAAACTTATTTATGGTATTAACATAAAAAATTACAAAAGCACACGTGATGTTCTTTGTTTCAAGTAGTACTAACTGCTTATTGAAATTGTGTATAAATTATTCTTACATGTATTAATATTTTAATTGTTTTCCATTGAAATCAATGAATAGTTAAAATTTTTATTATATTAGATTTAAAAATGTTCGAAATACCATATTATACTTTATGTACATGTTTATTTAATCAAATAAATTAGGGAATGTACAAACAAATTAGGGAATGTACAATTTGTACAATTTGAAAAAATTTTGCAATTATTTTGAAAGTTGCCATTTACAAAAATCTTACATATTTATCCAAATATTTGGCAATTATTTGCCAAATTTTCCAAATGTATTTACTAGGGAAGAAATGTATAAACGCAGTTCAGAAATATAAACAATAGGAAAATTCATTCACCGTCAGCACCGGTATAAAATCGTGGAAGAAACTTTAACAGCCAAATAAGAAATGCAAAAAATTTGAACTCATTTAAAAAACTGCTAAAAGAAAATCCTCTCAAAAACCAGTACAAATTAGGACTGCCTTTCGCATATGTTACAGCTGACCAGTAAGCAAATAGAAAAGTCACCCGAACCCAATTACTAGATGATCTCAAAAAGTACTTCTAAGGTATGGTGATAAAATAGTTGAAAGGGATTTCGCTGCTCACATTTGGTATGGCAAAAAATGTGTATGTGGAGAAACTTTTTTAAAATACTTTCTTAAATTGCAGGTTGTCAAGCAGCTTGACCCAAACATCTTCCACCTATGGTTCCCCAATGCTAAGGTGTGAGAAAAATCGATAACATTCAGTTCTTAAAAGAACTGGCGTCTCGTCTTTAGGGCCCATGGGGCTGGGCCCCACTAGAAAATCTTAAGAAATATATCTAAAACATATTTGGAAGGGATTGACCTTAAATATTTCGTTTAAAATATAAAGTTGCATCAATTAAAAACTGGTTCGAAAGTCTCATGTTCGATACTATTTAGAAACGACGGAGCGACATTTAATAATACTATCTAAATTTGCTGCGTATTCGCTTACAGCTAATCCACAAATAGCAAGGGCCAGTCGATGCCCGTTAATAATGTGAATGTTAAAAAATTTTTCGTACTAACTCGATGCACGATGAAATATCAATCTCCGTGAAAATCAATTGCTTTTTGTGAGGCCTTTAGCGATGGGCACTTTGCGGATAACAAAAATTTCTACATTCAAAACTCCGCGTTTTGTTTACACTACGCTGTTTGTAAAAACACATTGACTTAGAAATCTTTGCATTTATATAAAGTTTTGGCTTAAATAAAATTGGGCCTCCATGACATGATTTGAGTGAAAAAAATGTAAAATATATTGTAATCTTCATCTACAAAATGATTTTGTGAAAAGTCTGTTCTCGTAGCTTGCATGTAAGTATGTGAATAATACTTTATTTCGTATTGCAAGATTTTAATAAAAAAATCCATCATTCAAAATTTTTGGGCAGCGAAAAAAATATTTAAGTTGGTGTATAAATAATAAAAAATTGAAAGAAATTATTTCTAAATAAAATTTTAATAGTTCAGAATTTTTTGTTTAGAAAATACCTGTATATTCAAGGTTATTGGGAGTAAGTTTTCTTGGAAAGCAATAAAATGCGTATCTGAAAATTTATCTTAGTATGAAAAAAATATTGCAAAGAAATTATACATTTTCCCGTAACAATTACATTTTTAAAATATCGGCAAGTATGTTTTGACAATCATTCATTGCACACCTCTGTTTGCATGCATTCTTGAATACATAGGCATATTTACTGCTGACCAAAGAATTTCCAAGTTTCTCGATTCTAAAATGTTTTAAAATCAATGCGCATAAATAGTTGCTTGTAAATGCGTAAAAATCGAATTATGGATATTGCTTGAATTGAGATAGTTTGTAATGTTAGCATATACTAGAGCTACAACACTGTTACCAAAAATTCCTACAGTAACTTTTGGATATCAATGATTCAAGTGAAGTGGCCATATAGAAAATGAAAATGTACATGTTGTATAAACATAACCATAGATATATTGATTTCACATTGCAAAATCAGCCTAAGTTTTCCACTCTACGCCACTGCTTACAAGGCAGGATTACCAAATTAGATGTGGATTATGTAGAGATGGTATCATTGGTAGAAACAGTTAGAGCGGACCCGCTGAAAACGTTCACGCACCCGAGAAAACAAAAAAAAAGCCTCAGCCACGTATCAAATATATTTAAAAAAATATATCGATATTACTGCGAATTTTTTTGGATTTATAGTCAAAATTCCTAAATTATCAAAGGACAATTAAAGAACGGACAATAACAACATACAAAGTTACACCTGCATTCCGTACAACAAAATTAAAAGACAATTTTTTTTAATTTCATCAAAAACATTTTCTTTGCAATGTCTATATAAATGAAGAACATTTGTGACATTGTTGATACCCGAGTCTCAAATAGGCCTTTTAATATGGGAGTCCGCATTAATTAATCAACTGCCTTCATTTAAAAAAGAGTTGTACACTTTGAGTTACATGAATTACTAAGCAAAATGATCGTCAAGTGTACCAGGAAAGTAATGGTTGTTTGGAAATATTTACGCATTGTTTTACATTCAACTAGTTTTGTTGTCAATGTATACGAATATAAGGAATGGCAGAATTGCAATGTTATCAAACAAGATGCTATTCAACATATTAATATTACTGATATGTCACCGAATTTGTGAGTAAATTTTTTAAATGTATTTTGTGCGAATCCAAGTGTTTCTAGATTCCCTCAACCTCCAAGATGCACCTGAGATAAACAAACGGTGGTCTTTGCCGGCATGCAAAGGTCAGTTTCAGTGCGACAATGGCGGATGTATTGGTGTTCTTTTCCTTTGTAATGGGAGAAATGACTGTGGTGATTTAACTGATGAAAAATTCTGCAATAATGTTCCTATGTGCAATGACGACGAGTTTCTTTGCAAGCTAGGTGCTAAATGTATTTCCAGGAAGTGGCTCTGTGATGGTACTGAAGATTGTGCTGATGGTTCTGACGAAAAACCAAATTCGTGTCCAATGCTGCCTCCAAGACAGCCCAACTGTGCTTCGGATCAATTTGCTTGCGATAATGGTATAAAATAATCAAATAGTAATTCTTATATAATTTTTAGGACGCTGTGTTGCGGAAACCTGCGAATGCAATGGTTTGAATGAATGTGGAGATTGGAGTGATGAAGCCAAATGTGGCCCACCCACTGAACCTCCTTCAACCACTACACCATCACGTCTGTGCGCTGCGACTGATTACATGTGTAAGGAAGAT
>CABFPE010000018.1:82112-94375 GCA_900660155.1 Hofstenia miamia | reverse complement strand
AGTAGTAGTAGTAGTAGTAGTAGTAGTAGTAGTAGTAGTAGTAGTAGTAGTAGTAGTAGTAGTAGTAGTAGTAGTAGTAGTAGTAGTAGTAAATGAATATATTTAAAATAACACAAAATAGTAAAAATAATATTTACAATCCATAAAAACTATTAATAATAAGAGCAGGCATTGGAAGAAGAACACGAATGACAGGAACAATAAAAGAATATACACAAGATAAATTCTAAAAATAATTGTCAACAAATTCAGTTGATATTTCACAACTAGAGGTTTATTGCACAAATTGATAGAAGAGCGAAGATGAATAAAATTTGCTAGTGGAACAACTCCGTTGAATAAGAAGTTACAGGATTTAGCTTTCAAAAATGAAGCAGACTTAAACAAATATGAATTATTTGAACGTAGACACGAGTGTAGTGGAATATAAAGCGAAAAGAACTGGAACGGATCAAGATCATAACATCCATTTAAAAGCTTATTGGAAATTATCAGGTACAATAATTGATGATGATAATAGGAGTTTGGTAATAATTTTAAATCCAAGAGTCTTCTTTTGTGCTCGTACACTTGTATTATACATAGTTAATTAATTTAGCAAAATTAATAGCAGCAGCTTACTTGGAACATTTATCAGTTGTAAGCGTAATATATAGCAGTTTGGAAAATTACGAAATTTCTAAAGAAGAAAGTTACAATTATATGGCTGATTAGCACACAATATGCTTTTGTAAATAATTTCACAAAAATTAGTTATTTACGGATTTGTTATTAAAAATCAGATTTAAAAAATTTGCCTCTTTGGATCATAATTATGAAACTAAAATCCTTTTAATTCATTCTCGAAATCGAAAAGTCCATTGCATAAGCTATTTATCTATTTAAAAAATTTAATATACTAACGATGTTAAATATAGTTTAAAGGACTGGCTTAAAATTCTATTTTTGTCAGAAATTAAACCGCATTCATATTTGTAACTACTATAGGGATGTTTTAAGTCAAAATTTACAAAGCAATTCCATCTTACATTCCTGTCCTTTGGTACTGCTATGTCCATCACTGTTCCCAATCTTTTCTCTTTGTCTACTACTACTATGTCTGGTCTCCATGCTTCTATTACCTTACTCGTCTGGATGTTGAAGTCTCCCAGTATCTTTACATTATCATTCTTTATGACTCCCTGTACCTTGTGTTCATACCAATTGTCTCATGCTTCTAGTCCATGCTGCCTGCTCAAGCTCCAATGTACCATTCTTCCCACAATATCATGCCTGAGCTTATACTCATTCTGTGCCAACTTCTCACACCCTGCTATTAGATGATCCTCTTTCTTACATAACCATTATTAATGCGTTTGTTTATCTTTTTAATCTTGCCTTCTTTAACCACTTGCTTATACCTTTCTTTGGGTCATTCTGTATCAGAAATGTCCTTCCCACTACAATCCACTCTGGACATTCACTTACTACACACACCTCCAATGCTACTGCTAGTCTCTCATGAACACATGCGAACTTCTTCAGGCAATAACCATGTACCTTCCTGGCGCCTTCCAGCTCTTCATCTTCTTTAGAGCCTCCTTCAGCTTTGCAGTTGTGATTGCTTCTACTTCTTGCCAGAATTCCTTCTGTATCTGCTCACTCTCTATCTCTGGTCCCGCACTTCCCCATATATACAACCAGAACCTTACTGCGTCCTCGCCTGCTCTAGCTGTAGCCTTTTCTCCTGCATCTAGTTCTTTGTAGAATCTTCCTTTTTGGGTCTCGGGTTTTAAATTGTCTCTTGCCGGCTTTGCCCTTGCCCTATAATCTCTCAGCTTCTGCAACTAATCTCTGCTTAAGCTCTTCTCTTGCTTACCTACCCTGCACATCTCCTGTACCGTCTTACTTGTCCTGATTTTTCCTATTTGTTGCCTAATCTTTGCCACTTTATTCTCTCCTATGCTGGCTTCCGTGTCCATGCCAACATTTTTAAGCACATCACATGCCTCTGCATACACTAAGCTATTTACTTCTGTGACACTCCTCTCCAACACTTTATTGACCTTTGCTGTCTCTACTGCTAGCTTGCTTTTCTTAACTCCTCTTGGAGGAGATTTTCCAATACTTAATAAACTAAACACTTATAAAACTAGTGGTCCAGATATCCACGGAAATATAATACGAAATTGGATTTTACGTGAATACCGTTGAGAACTAGCAAAACGCGTTTCTCAATTGATAAATTCATCCTTTTTGTCGTGTGATGTTACACAATTTGCCTGTGAAGATATTAGCTGTTTGGAAAATTCGAACCCTATCTATATCTATATCCGAATAGCATCAATAAATCTCACAACCATGGACTCCTAGAATATTATAGTCCATGACACAACACATATACACAAAAGTATCTAAATTACAAAAACAAATCTTGCATGCTATGAATAAATTAGTATAGTACTACTTTAATAAAGAGCTATCGCATTGTCATCCTTATACAGTTTGTATTCTAGCAATGATTTACAAGAAATATATTTTTGTTTAGGGAAGATTTTTAAATGCTTTTTAAAGGATTATATTTTTCAATGTCAGCAGGATATTCAATATGACGAGTTATTTTGGAAAGAGAATTGACCAAAAAATGCTTAGATTTAAAAAAATTAGGTAACTTTAATTTTCCTAAAATTCCTCTATCAAAACTTAGTCAATCAAATTGTAAGTCGACGGTGCAATTCATGTTTTCTACCTTAAAAGTATTAAAAGTTATAGAACGATATTTAGACGTTAAGAAATCTTCAGATTTGACTTATTTAACTTTTTTTATAATTAAGATTTTTTTATATATGTGACGACCACTTATCATTTGCAATTAATCAATGCATAGTTGAAAACGAATTTCAGGAGATAATGAAAAAATCAGATATAACATCTTTATATAAAAATGGAGATCTCCTTATTGCGAAAAATTATAGGCAAATCTCAATAACGCAACGTTTTACTAAATTATTTGAAAAAATACTGCACATAAAAATCAACCATCACCTTTACAATTACTGCAATTATGTCAAGTACTGAAAAAAATATCTTCAAACAAATCCCAATTTTTATCCATTTGTATATAATTATAAAATTTTGGAGATTAAATTTAAAAATTAAGAATTTCATCAAAATTCAATTAAGTTAATTATGAGTTTTGTTATTCAGTCAGTCTTTATTTGATAGGTTTAGACCGGTTCAAACCGGCCGGTCATAAGAGACTTGCCCGACCCCACCTATGCCGGTCACGCCGGTTGACCTGACTGGTTTATAACTATGATCCCCACTGGACACTCAATATTGAAAATCGACTACAATTCTATTTAAGTTAGACATTAGATTATACACTTCAGAATTTTCACGAACAGGAAATTGTTATTGGTGGTCATGTCAATCAAATCCAAACTTGTTTTCTAAATCGGGAATTCCAAATGACAAAATGGTGAAGTTTCCTACTTTTGGTAGTAATACACTGGATAAAATCTTTGTTCGTAATCCACAGCTCTATAATGAAGCTAAGCCTATGCCGAATATTGGAGGGTGTCATCATTTGCCTGTATACATTAGTAAATATTTTACTTCTCCTAGCCACATATTATCAGATATCGTAAGAAATCAGTCGCAAACCATCAACTCTTTGGTAAATTACTCCTAGCAAATGACTTTTTCCTTTTATGATGACTCATCCATTAGTTCTTCGGAAAAATGGGAGACATTTTCAAATATTACTATAGAAATTTTCGAACATGGATTTCATATATCCTCAGTAAGAAAATTTACCCAAACTACAAACCATGGGTTAATGAAAAAATTATTCAAATAATAAAACAACGTCAACATGCTGTACAATATGGAGATATGGGGAAATTTCGTAAATTTTTTCCATGAAGCGTGTGAACGTTTTAGATTTGCAGCATTAAATGCGAAATTTTATTCTAATACAAATGTATTTTAGTTTAATTTTCCTTGTCGATAGATGGCGTATGAAAATGTGCTATTTTACATATTTAGATATATTGATAAAATTTATTTTTGGCTTTAATAGGCAAGCAATATCATGAAATGTTCTATATCTTTCGGATTGTTGAAATTCGAATGCTACTGATTCCAGCTAACTGTTGAAAATTCAAAAATGTTCAAAAAATCAATACATAATATTGCTTTGATTTTTAGATTTTATTTGTTCTGGTATTGATAAAATTGCATCTTGAGTGCTATAACCATTACGAAAACCAAATTTTTTTTTGACAGAATATTTTCAGATATCAAATATGCATTTATTTGATTATTTAATAATTTTTCCAATAGTTTACTAAAGGGATGGCCAATGCAGATGGGCCTATAATTTTGTGCATTTAGAGGGTCGCCTTTTTATATATAGGGCTTATGTCAGATTTCTTAAATATATCCGGGAATTCATTATCAATAATGCATTTGTTAAATGCAAATAGTAGATGTTCACTAAAGATATAAATGACGTTTAATAATAAAGATTGGAACATTATAGGATGCCGTTGATTTATTTGTGTCTAAAGGTTTTATTATGGTTTCTAGTTCATTTGCATTTATGAGTCTAAAAGAAAAGTATCTTTTTCCTGGGAATTTATGAATATTTGTCTTTCTCTTATATTGGGGAAAATTGAAATTGCCAGGTTCTTTAAATGTTGTATTTAGGTGGTCTATTATTCTCGTTTTTTCAGTTGAAATTCCTTTACTTTTTCACAAAATTTTATTAATATATCGCCATTTTTCGTTTGTATTATTTAGTTTATTGAAGAATCTTTTTTCTTTTAAGGCAGATTTTTTATTTCCTAATTCGTTAATAATTCTCTTTGATTTTTTGTAATTAGTCCAATTAGTTGTTGTCGGGTCTGTTTGAGCGAGATCAAGCAATTTTCTTTTAATACTTACTAGTTCATTTGTCACTATCGTTGGCATTTGATAAAGCAAACTTGCGCGCTTTTAATTTTACTTTGCGGTACTTAATTGGTGCCGCTTTATTAACTGCATTGCAAATTTCTTTTGAAATAAAAGTAATCATGCAAGATCCAGATTTTAATGTGTATATATAGCTGAACGATATGTTTTTCAAAAGTGTTTCCATAATTTCGTCTGAATAATTTAGATAATCTCTTGCATAAATTATTTTAAATTTATCGACTTTGGTAGTTATATTACTTATATATGTGCAAAGAGCATGGTCACTGAATGATTCAAACATGAAGGATTTAAAAACTAAGTCTGAATTTGTTAGGAAGTAATCGATTAAATTGTTATGTCGTGTAGGATAGTCAGTATTTAGACAATGAAAATCGCATGTTGCGCAAAATTCTTTTAACGATTTTTTTTCAAAATTATTAAAATAATTTATATTAAAGTCACCAAATATATCTATAGAATAGTAGAGATGACTTATTTCGGACATTTCGTTTGCCTTAAATTTTAAATAGTCAATATGATAATTATTATTGGGATTGTATGTGATATTAATCAGTTCTTTATGGCATTTATTTTCAAATGATATAATTTCTATCCAGATTGACTCAAATATATCGTGTTTTAATTCATATTCTAATTTACGTACCGGTTTACCTAATCGGTTTTTTATGAAAATGTCATAATAATGTCGGTCAGGATTAAACAAAATAGGAGCAGTGTTATGCTGTAACCAAGTTTCAGTAATTAAGAATATTGCGTTTTGCCTTATCTTATTTATTAAGTTTAGAAAATCATTTCTGTTTGAATTGAGACTTCTTGATAAAATTTATTTTTGGCTTTATTAGGCAAGCAATATCATTTAATGTTCTATATCTTTCGGATTGTTGAAATTCGAATGTTACGGTTCCCAGCTAACTTAGCTAACTGTTGAAAATTCAAAAATGTTCAAAAAATCAATACATAAAATTGCTTTGAATTCATCCTTATTTTCACTGGAAAATCTAAAAAATAGTGGATTTTCTCGCGCAAACACGTGAGAATAAAAAATATTAATTCCTAACGCTCGGATTCTAATTAAGGGATATTTGAAATCTATATTTACAATTAAACAGCATTGATTTCACATTTATTTGATAACACAAATTGACTGTATCAAATACAGTTACATTCAGAGCATACTAGTATTGGCTTGGATACATTTTATTTTTAATTGATAACAAAACACTTATCCTTATTTCTGCTTTGGGAGTCATAGAAACACGATTGAATAATGAAGTATATTTTAATTTTATTACTTTTTGGGAAATATTTCATAATAAAACAGTTTATTTCTTAGATATTGTTAAACTTGTATGAACAAATATACATATTTAGTGAACCAAGTTATCTAGATTATTGTTGATGAGAAAATATTTAATGCATGTAGTTTATATCAGAGTATAATATGAAGGCGAGTTTTTTATACATAACATTCATCTTGATTTTTAAGGTTAATTATTTTAAATCGTAAAATTTTAATATTGAATTTTAAAACTATTTCAAAATCGAAATTTATATTAATAGGTTAAAGAACATTGGAGCTTCGGATGAAACTTAATTCGTGTACCTCCAAACTAAATTGTTCCGATTCATTTTTAAGGTATGCAACTGTCTTTTAAATATCTAATTTTTCTGTTCGTCCATTTTGGTGAAACAACCCAAATTTAGTTGATTTTTACACTTTAGGTATTAGTTACTCAATTTGATAATTTACGTGTTTAACAAAATATACAAAAGCCTAAGCATTTGTTCGGGATTTAACATTTTCAAATTCAATCAGAACTTGTGGCGTTATTGCAGAATAGTATCCTCAATAAAAATTAATATTTTTTACATATTTATACGTTATTTTTTATGCTGATTTCAAATATCATAATCATTTTTACCGGAAACTTAAATTTAACAAATTATTAATTGAAAATATTCAATTATCTCCATAGTAACAAACGTAATAGCCACGACAAATAGCCTTGCATTACAAATTATTAAGTAAAATTTTAAGTAATTTCTTATTACAGGACACTTTTTCTTGGATTTCTGATATTTTATAAACCTAAACCCTAACCCAAACCCTTATTTTTGTACTATTTTATAGACCTAAACCCTAACCCAAACCCTTATTTTTGTACTATTTTATAGACCTAAACCCTAACCCAAAAGCTTATTTCTTTAGTATTTTTTTTAACCCTAAGCCCTAACCCAAAAGCTTATTTCTTTAGTATTTTTTTTAAACCTAAACCCTAACCCAAAAGCTTATTTCTTTAGTATTTTTTTAAACCTAAACCCTAACCCAAAAGCTTATTTCTTTAGTATTTTATAAACCTAAACCCTAACCCAAAAGCTTATTTCTTTAGTTCTCACTAACCGCCATTTTATTTTAGTTTCCATAGAGATTTTCAATTGATAATTAGTTAAATTTAAGTTTCCGGTAAAAATGATTATGATATTTGAAATCAGCATAAGAAATAAGGTACAAATATGTAAAAAATATTAATTTTTATTGAGGGTACTATTCTGCAATAATGCCGAACTTGTGTCCAAGCTTTAATATAGAGACGATTTAGATCGATTGCATTGAATATTTTAAGAAGTTTTATTAAGCATTTCATAAACCACGGGTTTCCTTTCTCGTCTAATCTACCAACACGCGCAAACATGTTTGATTTCAATAAAAGGCAATAATATTTACGCACTCAACTAGAAAATACATCTTAAACAAATACACATGCATCACTCATAATTTGTTCTAAATTAGTTTTGGCAATTATAAATGATTGATGGCAAATTGTTTTCAAATGCCTTTGTGTATTACTAATACAAAAATATAATATATTCAAGTGAATTTAGCAAGCATAACAATTAATATAATCCTGGAAAAATAGCAGAACATCATTATCATTACATACCAGAAAAATTTAGCAAGTCTTTATCTCTGTTAAACGAATTGGTATTTTGCGTTATGTCCTACCCTCTCAAATTTTTGCAAAAATAAGACTATTTATCAACATAATGATTATAACCTTAGCTCCAAAACTAACTCTAACCCCAACCCCGAAATATAATCCTAATTTTAAGCTAAATTCTACCTAAGCCTAATCTTACCCCAAGCAAAGAACCTAACATTATACTATGTTATTCATCATGACAGAACCGTTCAATGAAAACATATCCATTCTGATTTATGTATTGGGTTGGCAACTAAGTTCTTGACGTTAAAAATATTGTATAATGAAAATTTATTTGTTAATCTAGTGAAGATAGATATCTAAAATATAGTTGTTCAAAATTCAAAATTTCTCAACTTATTTTTTTTCAGATCATCAGAATGGAATATAAAGTTGAAAAAAAATGTGCATTTTGAACACCTCCTTCTCTGTGCCTTTAATCGAGGTTTATTTACTGCTGCAAAAGCTACTCGTGATATTTGTGCTGTGTATGAGGAAAAGATTTGAGGGAAAACACGCTGTTTTAATTGAATTAACATTGCATATTTCAATTCGCATTAATATATGTTTTGTGAATAATTACTGTTTACTATTACGTTAGCCGGTTATGCATTAGATAATGAGAAGATTTCTATTATTAGATATAAGACGCAGTCTTTGACAGCCATTTTATCATTGCATTTTATTGATGTGCTAAGAATGAAAATAGTGAAGGAAAAATTTCAAGGCTACTTCTACATTGAAACTCACAGTGGTATTTCAAAGGTACAGATCATGAAGAGATTGAAGAACAGTTAAATCAGCAATTCTCGCAGGCTCCTACTGAATATTTGTCATTGTGAGTATCATTCAGGAAAGGGTGAAAATTCATCTCCTATTCCTCTAGTTCAGATCATCCAAGGCATTCTCGAAACCTGCAAATGTTGAAATAGTGTGAATGCTTGTGGAAGAAAACTCCCATCAGTTTCTAAGACAATTTCTATTAACAAACATTGGCCTTTCAAAGGAAATTGTTGGATTAATGCTTACGAAAAACAATCTACGGCTTGCCAGTACTCAACGGCTGAACATTTTGTAGAGAGGTTCCATGGCCTTCAAATACAAGACTTTGCAATATAGATAGAAATGTTGCGCAGGAAATGCTGAACGCCAGCGTCATACATGCGCAAGATCATTTTATATAATTATTTATTTGATGTTGTAAAATGTGTTTTTCACTGGAGTTAATGTTGTATAAAGCTCAAAACTCTATAGTCGGCCCAAGCATAATTTTGAAAATATTAACATGAACTTAAAATGACCTTGAATTGCATTCGAAATTTTATTATAAATTTTTGAATTATTCAATTTCAGGATAGAAAATTTCATTCTCGTGTGGGGATGGATACATGTAAAACATTTTGGTGCACGTGTAATAAAGTATTCTTTACCAAAGTTGTTGCATTAAAAGAGCCCTACCCGGATATCACTAATAGCATCATTACTAAATTCCAACACTGTTTTATGCTACAAAACTGTGAGTGAAGCATTTGCTTCCAAAACAACTTGAGCTTAAGCTCATGAATTAGGCAAAATTCAATTCTAAAGAAAAATTAGAAATTTTATTTCTATTCAAACACGATACGTCGTTCCTAATTTCATAACATTAATAGTAATTGTGAATTCGAGTACGTTGCCTCGAATCTAGAAAAATTCGTGTTTTATTGTTCTTTAGAAACACTAAATACGAATTTACTTCAATCGTAAATTGATGTATTATTTGTAAATATTTTGTAACTACTTGTCAATTTTGTAAACACAACAATGAAACTGTGATATATAGTCAAAGTAAGAACTGAGATTTCATATTAGCAGCAATGCAAGCGCATCTACTACTCACTGTTTGTCTTATAATTGCAGGCTCGTTTGCATCTCGTTCACTTAAAATTGAAAGAAAACTAGATAAGGAAAGTGAATTTCAAAAAAGGAGCGGTGTTGGTTGCCCTTACTTATGTTCCAACAAAGTTTGCATTTATAAAAAATTTCTTTGTGATGGAATAAACAATTGCGGTGACTATTCTGATGAAGAATATTGTGATGGAAAATCGAAGAGCTCCTGTGAAGGGAATGAATTTGAATGTCGTATTGGTAACAAATGTCTTCCTTCCGAATGGGTATGTGATCACATTGATGATTGTGTTGACGGCAGTGATGAGAATCTATCACATTGTCCACCTAAACCCCCTGTAATGTACAAATGCTACTCAGATCAGTTTGAGTGCAATAATGGTAACACTAATTATGCATCTTTATTACTGTTATTTGTTTAGGTAGATGTGTTGCGGATACATGCAGGTGCAATGGCGTTGATGAATGTGGTGATGGTAGTGATGAATTGAAATGTGGCCCACGTACACTTCCTCCTACTACTACTGAACCCCCTCGACTTTGTGGTGCATTGGAGTTCATTTGCAAGTCAGATGGTTCCTGCATTCACTCATACTTACATTGCGACGGTACTTTTGATTGTCCCCAGGGTGAAGATGAACAAGGCTGTCCTTCAAAACCTATTCCGAAACCTAAACCATCTGGTATCTGTAACGACAATGAGTTTTTGTGCAATGATGGCAAATGTGTATATCATACTAAAGTATGTAACGGTATTTACGAATGTGAAGATGGTAGTGATGAAGGATTGTTTTGTGAGCCAGAACGCCCACCGAAAGAAATCAATTTGTGTGGTCCTAAGAAGTTTGTTTGCAATGACAAAACATGTATTGATGTTTCATTAGTGTGCGATGGCAGAATAGATTGTACTGACGCTTCCGATGAAGGGGACTTCTGTCCTGAACGTACAACCACGACACCTGCCCCAATTTGTGGATTCGGAGAATTTGCGTGCAAAGACGATGGAAAATGTGTTCCTCAGTACTTGGTATGTAATGGTCTTCCTGATTGTGGTGATCGATCTGATGAGGGTATCTTCTGTCCTCCACCAATAACAACCACGCTTGCGCCCAAATGCCTTTCTTATGAGTTTCAGTGTCGCTTTGGCAAATGCTTGCATTCTGATCTGGTGTGTAATGGCGTTGATGATTGCGGTGATAACTCGGATGAAGGATCATTCTGTATAAAACCGCCACATCCTCCTACAAAAATTCGCTGTGGCTCCACTGATTTCCAATGTCGAAATGGTGAGTGTATTCAGGGGGAATTTTATTGTGATGGTATTTCTCACTGTGAAGATAATTCTGATGAAATATTCTGTCCCATTATACCTGAGTGCTATCCAGATCAATTCGTTTGCAAAAACGGTAAATGCATCGATGGTTCCCTAACCTGTGATCGTAACAACGACTGTGGTGACAGCAGTGATGAGGTTGCAACTTTATGTAAAACAGGTAATTTGTATATAAATCGGGAAAGTATTTCTTAATTTTTAGCTTACCGCGAATGCAAGGAAGGAGAGTATCGATGTGGAAATGATGTTTGCATTTCTGAGCACAAAGTATGTGACATGGTGAATGATTGTGGAGATTACACAGACGAATACTTCTGTCCCCCCTCAATGTGCAGAGGTTATATGTGTAGTGACAAATCTTACTGTATTTCATGGCAACAGGTTTGTGATGGAACAATTGATTGCAAAAATTGGGACGATGAAGACCATTGCGAAATTCGACCGCCATTGAAAATTGAATACACATGCAAAGCCGAACACTATAGCTGTAAATCCAACTTCAAATGCATTCCCATATGGTAAAACAAATATTTATACACTTTATTAATAGCTTTATAGGAGCACATGTGATGGTGTTTTCGATTGTGCAGATGAATCCGATGAACGCGATTGCAATCAAAACCCTAATGCTGCGAACCCACTTTGTGCTTCTGGAAAATTCATGTGCAGCGACAAGACGTTCTGCGTGCCAGTAGATAGAATGTGTGACCAAAGAAACGATTGTCCCAACGGTTCCGATGAAATCCCCCGCTTGTGCTTTAAATACAATAGAATTGAATCATGAATTTTGAATATAATATTTCTTATCTTTATTCCATTCCCTGTTTAATATTAAGTTTTACGTAATAGTTAGCTCCCTACCACGGCTCCAAACATTTATTCAAATTTTGTTTTTAATACTTGCCCATGCTAAGGATAGTTTCAACTTGTAATTAATATCATAATTTTACTGAACTGAAATTTGGGTTTTTCGGATATAAATGTTGAAATGCGTGTTGAAGTTTGTCACTAGAGGAGTCTTCTTCTCGTTATTACGCTGTACCTCTGTTCTGTCCCATTGAGGCTTGGAGACAATTCTTTGGAAATGTTCGAAACCATTTTGT